>CAUYRH010126851.1:0-61088 GCA_963574655.1 Perodicticus potto | reverse complement strand
GCATCACAGCTCACAGCAACCTCCAATTCCTGGGCTCAAGCGAGTCTCCTGCCTCTGCCTCCCAAGTAGCTGGGACTACAGGCGCCCGCCACAACGCCTGGCCATTTTTAGGTTGCAGCCACCATTGTTGTTTGGCGGGTCCGGGTTGGATTCGAACCCGCCAGCTCAGGTGTACATGGCTGGCGCCTTAGCCCGTTGAGCCATAGGCGCCGAGCCTAGACAGCTTTTTAAAAAACTATTCCTGTTAGGTCCGGGAATACAGGAACATGCAGGCCAAGGTGGAGAAGAGGTAAAACGAATCTGAACAGACGGTAATTCATTTAGAAGATTTATATGTCACCTTCAAGGGGAATGAACAGGATTCAGTGAAGAGAAATTGGATTCAGGTTCTGTATCCGATTAGGGCTGGACCCTGTGCTTTGAGATGCACACCACGTCTCAGGTGGACACAGACTCCAGACACCTGGGCTATTAGCAAACAAGCTGCTGCCAGCACACTGTTATTCTGTGCATTTACTTGATCGAGCTCCCCCAGAAAGTGATTGAATGTCTTCCAAACACAGTTCTAGGGAAATAAATCCCAGAGCCTGTATTTACAATTAGGCTGGGTTGAAGTTCTCATCTATCATTCAACATTTTCTTCCTACAAGAGTAGTCAAAAGGAAGCAGGCTGGGGGAGGAGTAGCTACAGGACATTTACATTTCCAGAATCTCTTTTTCCTTTTCACATAGAAAAAATGATTAAATTCAGTGCAAAAATAATTTATGATGTACAGGCAAACCGACCCACTCACCAACACTCTCCCCTTGCTTACCTTATTTATTTCATTGAAGGAGAGCCTACTGCTGTTAATGTGCCTAGTAAGCAGGGACATGCAGGGGCACCTCACAGGACAGGGCAGGAATTACATCTCTGTCCCAGCCAGTTGTCTGAATCACTCGAATGTGAGCAGTATCTTTTTGTGTGCTATTCAGTGCTGACCCGTACAAGCATGTCACGCTGAGAGATCGTTGTTTCTGATAGGCTTCCATTTTATACACCCATTGGGCTTCAATCCATTCATGGTTTGGCACCTCCCCCTGGGAAACTAGATTCCTTTATAAACTATAATCTGCTCTGATGCTAAACTACCCAGGCTCGGTCAATCAAAGAGCTCTGAACAAGAGCTGCTGTTCATGTTAGGAAAGGATGCCTTCAACCTGAAGGATTGAAAGGGGTTTCGATGTGACAGCAGCCAGGATAATCTTTCAATAAAAGCCTTTTGAGGAAGAGGAAGAGGTGCTTCCAGATCTTTCTTTCTTTCTTTCTTTTTTTGAGACAGAGTCTTTGTCACCCTCGGTAGAGTGCCGTGGGGTCATAGCTCAAAGCAACCTCCAACTCTTGGGCTCAAGCAATTCTCTTGCCTTAGCCTCCTGAGTAGCTGAGACTGCAGGTGCCCGCCACCAAGGTCTGGCTATTTTTAGAGATGAGGTCTCTCTCTTGCTCAGGCTGGTCTCCAACCTGAAATCCAGTGGCCTTGGCCTCCCAGAGTTAGATGCGTCTTTGTTAGTAGTCAAATCAGTCTACCTAGGAACCTAGCATTTTTCCAAAGTATTGACTGAAATTTTTTCATTTCAGGAAAGGCATCTGATGAGCTTTTCTGATTTCATTTATATCCTGATCTTCAAAATGAAAATTGATTCAATATGATCAAGCAGAATATCTTTCAACCAAAAAGTACTTCTTGGTCCCAAAGGCTTGCTGCCCTGACTCACTGAGAAGATGCAAGCCTGAATCTACGGTGTCCAGCCTGCACGCTCCGTAAGGGAAGATGTTGCAATGAAAGATACATTTCTTGGGTGGCCTTTCTTTGTCAGTCAATATTTATTGAATTTTCATATGGTCCGAGCATAAATTCACCTAATTGAGAGGCATCTGTCCATGCTTACGTGTGTGGAGGAACAGGAAGGTGAAGAGAAGGATGCTAACTTCCAGGGAACCTTTTAAGTTGGAAACTTACCCTTTATTTGCTTAGCCTGAGCGAGGAAATAGATCCCCACCTTTATTTAAGCTCATTAATTAAATGAGGACACCACAGTCCTCAGGAGTAAATGGAATTATTGAATAAAACAGACTTTAAATAGCAACTATTAGGCAAGACATGTTTGAAGGTTCCAGTTTGGACAGAAGTGATGTCTGACAAGTGGAAAAGCTGTCTCCCTTTCTATTTCTCAGATTGAAATTTTTTTAAGTGTTAAAATATATAATTGTCAAAGATCGAAGATATTCAAGGTGTACAACAGTATAACTTCGGATACATACACATTCTGTAATGATTATCGCAATCAAGTTAATTAACACATTCATCACCATTCATACTGTGCCCAGACCATGTTCATCCTATTACTCAAAGTTTGCACCTATAACCAACATCTCCCTTCTGCCCCCTCCTCCACATTCATGCCCGGTTTTCCTAGGGGTGGGGGGGCTTAAGGAAGTCACCCTGCACCCACGCCCTAAGAGGACCCCTATAATTTGTTTCTCACTGCTCCCAGCTCCAGTTGCCGCTGACATCTGCCTGGGGACTGCTCCAGACAAATCCTTCTGCAGCGGGGTGCTGCTGCAGCCTTGTCTGTGGCTCTGCATTCTGTTGCCTGTCCCCAGAGCACATGCGCTCTGGGTTCTGGGGTCCATATGCCCAGCACCACTACTTGGAGGCTTCCTGAATTAGGACAACCTGGGAGGTTTGGAAAGGTACCCTGGGAATTACTTCCAGTAACAGCGGGCTTGGCCGACCCTGAACGGGATGTTCCATGAGAAAGGAAACATTTCTTTTCCTGGCTTCTTGCCATAACCCAAGGGAGAAGAGGGTCAACTGAAGTGCCCCCAGTTTGAGTCTCTCATGGTTGATTTAAAACAACTGGGGTGGCGAGGCTTATCTAGGCTGGCTTTACATCATGTGTTTGCTTTGATTAGCCTCTGTAAGAACTAATACTTTGGTTATTCTGTTTTTTAAGAATAATAGAATTTCAGAGGTGTGATGCAGCCTGTTGAGTTTGTAAAGCATCACTACATTTATAGGTGAAGGAACTGAGGCCCCAGAGGCTAAGGGACCCACCCCAGGCCACACTGTACATTTGCTGCTCCTCGGGGTGAGTGGGTCTCCCACAGGCCGCCCCACACCAGCTCAGTGCGGACATCTCCCAGGCAGGATATGATTTCAAGCTTTACATTTTGAATCCAGACAAAAATGTCTGGTTTAGTGTTCCATTTGTACTTCAATGTCTTTAGAAGGCTTTTCTTTTAGAGAGTTTTTGAAAAAGTGTATTAAAGAATGCTGGCTGTTTACTGCACATATGTTGGGGGTGGGTGGGGATAAAAATAAATTGACAAAACAATAAATAGGCTCAAGTGCTGCATGTGCTGGGGAGACAAACTCCTGGCCTTTCCTTCACCAGCACTCACTCCCACCCTCACCTCTGCCCTTTTCCATAACACAAGAGCTGCTGTCACATGCCCACCCTGATATTTTATAAGGCACTGTGCACCTATTCCCAACACTCACAAGAACTGTATGTGGTAGAAATTAATATTCCCATTGCACAGATAAGGAAACTGAGGCTCAAAAGGTTAAGTAACTTGTTTCAAATCACACTGTTTGGTGAGTGGTGGAATTCCAATTTATCTGATTTCAAGGGCAAACATACTGATTTGCCTCTCAGGACCTGTTTGAAGCTATGTGACCCAGAGAGGAAACCACCTCCCTCCTTCCCAACTATCTATCAAAAACTTCCCAGGACCTGTGCAGGTGAGACCAAACCCTTGCCTACCTGCAGAACTCTCCTTCTGATTCTGGCAGCATCAGTGAGGCCATTGGGTTCTTCATCAGATCCGCCACCACAGGGTCCTTGGCTGTCATGTAGAAGAAAGGAATCCCAGTGCTGTTGTTGAAGGGGCCATCGCTGATGGGCAGGCAGTTCCCAAAGGGCAGTCCTTTGATCTAGCAAACACCAAAAAAGGCCTTTTCAATGCAGAGTTTGGATTGACTTGAGCTGGGAGCTTAGCTTATGTCTCTGGCCAGGAAATATAGCACTGGAGATTATTAAAGGACTGTGGCATCACAGCAGTTTCGACAGGTAAATTAAGGCAAGATGGTCCCCAATCTACTCAAGTCACCCAATGATGCCCCCAGAATTTATAGGAGATTCTCAGCAGTGTAATTCTATTTGGAAGAGATGGTTAAAGGATTATCTCGAAGCTGCCTGTGCATAGCAAATACATTCACTTTATTGCACTTAATGTTATTTTCTTTTTTTTTTAAGAGACAGAGTCTCTCTTTATCACCCTCAGTAGAGTGGTTTTTTTTTTTTTTGAGAAAGAGCCTCAATCTGTCACCCTGGATAGAGTGCCATGGCATCACAGCTCATAGCAACCTCCAGTTCCTGGGCTCAAGAGAGTCTCTTGCCTCGGCCTCCCGAGTAGCTGGGACTACAGGCGCCCGCCACAACGCCCGGCCATTTTTTGGTTGCAGCCGTCATTGTTTTTTGGTGGGCCCGGGCTGGATTCGAACCCGCCAGCTCAGGTGTACGTGGCTGGCGCCTTAGCCCGTCGAGCCACAGGCACCGAGCCGACTTGGCCAGTTTCTAACCGGTGAGACCCAGAGCTGGGGTAAGAACCAGCTCTCTGGTCAACGTCCTGTAAATTCTATAAAATATTATTACTTTTTTTGGCAGGAAGTAAATAAGAGTTTAAATTAACTGCCTATCACATCTATCGTAACAGCCCTAAAAGTTTTCTGGAAGTGCAGCTTTCAAGGAAGCTACATCCTCAGTACTCATCCGCGTCATTCCAGGGACAGTCACGTCTAACAGGTGAGGAAAACATTCGTGAACGGAACGGTTAAAAGTGCAGCTGATAGCTCATTCCCGCATTTACACACTCCCCAAAAATATCTTTTTTCCTTTCCAGAAAAAATCTTGAGTTCTATTTTCTTAAATGTAGGCTTTCGTCAAAACCCTGGTGCTTTCCCGCATCGCCGCTTGGGTTCCGTGTCAGTAGGTGATGGGGTCTGTTGATCAGTGCTGCGAGCCCAGACGGCGCGCCCACGCTGTCATTCCAAAGGCGGCTCTGGCTGCCTTTGTCCAGGTCCCTAGCCAGGAGCTGGTTATTTGTACTTCACTTTGGCTATCTCAAGACAAGAATTAGGTACTCAAACCTACCTGGGAGGAAGCCTGGTTTTCAAGGTCCCTCTCGCGCCCCCGACTTGGCCGAGCTCACCAAGCGCAATTCAGTCCCATTATTTACAGCGCGGTCGGGCCAATCCAGACCACTGTGCGCGTTTGTGAGACCTGGATCCGTACTCGAGCAGTCCCCCGCATTTCCCAGTGCGTTGGGTGCGCCGCCTGATGGCCAGGCCACCCCGAGGCACGCCTCTGCAACCCGCTCCCGGCCCAGGTGGCTTACCTTCTCGTGGGTGGACACGGTGGCCAGACAGCCCCAGGCGCTGGCGTGGGCCAGGGAGCGGGCGGTGCCCGCGCGCAGCCTCGGGCCGGGGGACGCGCCGCCCGCCGCCTGGCGGCTCTCCCGCCGGTAGGAGAACATCCCCGGCGGCGCATGGGGCTGCTTGGCGCGGGGCGCGCCCGCCCGGGGCCGTAGGTGCGCGTCCTCCTTGTGAGCCGAGGCCGGGAAGCTCTGCTGCCAGATGCTGCCCGAGTCCTCCAACAGCGCGGGCAGCGCCTCCTCGGTGGAAGCGCTGTCCAGCTCCTCGTCCACCTCGTTGGTGACAGCCCAGGACACGGAGCTGACGATCACGTACCCGGCGGCCGGGGACAGCAGGGCGCTGCAGCACAGCAGCCAGGAAAGGCGGGTCCCCGGCCGCGTCGGCCGCTGGCCACGGCTCACGGACATCTTGCAAGTGGCACGCCCTGCCGCGGGGACCGCCAGCAGCGCGCCAGCGCCGGGCAAGGGCGGCAGCGCCCCCCTGCGGCGGAGGCGCGGAGCCAGAGCCCCCTTCCGAGCACGGCGGGACTCCGGATGGCGTCCTCAGCGTCAGTCCCGGGATGCCCTTCCAGCAGCACTGCCAAGTTGAGAAGTCCAGTCTCCTGGAAGACCAGATTGCACACAGACGCTGCACGTACTGCAGTCCCGATGTGCAGAGTCCTTGTCGCGTGCTAGGTCCGGAGATGGCTTCATTTCCGGCAGGATTGCACAGGTTCTGCAGCCAGAGGGTGGTCGTTCAAATCCCCCTCCATACACTCCTCTGTTCAACAGCTGTGTAACTCTGCCATGCCACTTACCCTCTCTGTGCCTATTCTTTAGAAAACAAAGATAATATTTGTCTTATGGGGTAATAGAAGGAGGGCGGGTGCCAAATAATTAACATTTGAAGAGGCTTTTGTTCCTTCCAAGAGGATTGATCCAGGCCTTCTGCTGATAGCAAAATCCACGGCTGCTAAAGTAGCCCATGTAAAATGGTGAATAGTAACTAAAATTACTTATAGTGCCTAATACAATGTAAATGTTATGTAAATTGTTGTTGTAGTGTTTGTTTAGGGAATAACGACAAGAGAAAGTCTGTGTATGTTCAGTACAGTTACAACGATCTTGTTGCCCCCCTTTAAATATTTTCATTTCTTAGTTGGTTGGGAACCCACGGTATGAAGAGCTGACTGTATTTCGGTAACTAGAGGCAACTTAAAGCTGTTATCACTAATTATACTTTCTTGCCTCAGCTTATGGTATCCACAATCTTCCTTCACTAAGAAACACTTTCTACTCTAGATTTTCTATCTAAAATCTAAGGGTCCTCTTTCAAATTTCGTGGGGATAAAAATAACTGGAAATAGCACTTGGTTTTTATTTTTGAAGTATTTTGGCAAAGCTTACGTTCTATGATACCCAGAGTGTCTGTCCCACTGCTCCTGCACCCACCTCCTCCTCTCCCTTTCTGTTCAAAGCCAGTTTTCTTAAGCCTCCTTCATCATGTCCATGCACTCCAAGCTGGGTTCTCAGTCTCACCCTACTGCCTTTTCTAGGATGACCTCTTTCTAGTTTTTATCTTACTGGAGCTCCCTGCAGCCTTCAACACAAATCTTCTTGAGTCTCCTTAGGGTCTTTGCTTGGGGAGGGAGTTGTTTCTCTTTGTTTGTTTTTTGTTTTTTTGGACAGGGTCTCTGTTGCCCTGGCTAGAGTGCAGTGGCGTCATTACAGCACATTGCAGCCTTAACCTCCTGGGCTCAAGTGATCCTTCTGCCTCAGTCTCTTGAATAGCTGGGACTGCAGGTGCATGCCACCACCCTTGACTAATTTCTTTTTTTTATCTTTCATACAGATGGGGTCTTGCTTATTGCCCAGGCCGGTCTTAAACTCCTGGCCTCAAGTGATCCTCCCATTTTAGCCTCCCAAAGTATTCCTTCCAATCTTTCCTTCTCTGTGTGTGCTTTCTCAATGTCTTTTGACAACCCCTATCCTCTTCTCTGTCTGCTCTTAAGCATTGGTATTCTAAGGGCGTGTCTGACTCTGGCCTTGTTTTCTTATCCTCCACACCCATCCTGAGTGATCTCATTCTCTCCATTGGCTTCTACTATCATTTTATGTGACTGGCTTGCAGCAACCTAAATCTCCAGCTTAGTGCTTTCACACTCTCTCTCCTTCCCACCCCTAAGATGATGTGGCAGTATAGAAAGTCATTCAAACATGGGCTGTGGATGCCAATGAGTCCAAATCCTGCCCTATTACCTGCTAGCTGTCATTTGACTCCTCTGAGTCCCTGTGTGCAAAGTGGGGATAGTCACCTCTCCCTCCCTGGATAGGATGTACTTGGAGATGGGGGAATGTGGACCATCCATGCTTTCTGCTTTCACAGGGGAGATGGAACGTCCATTCTGATCCCTGGAAGGGAAGATTTGGAGGAACATTGCAGGTTTGGGGCTGATGAATGAGTTTAGGAGGAGGAACTTAATGAGCTCATCTAGCTCCTACAAAGCTATTCCTTTCGGAATGGTCTGTGCACCCATCTCTTCTGCCCTGACTGAGCTAACCTGCCTCTTCGGGCGGTTTGTGGGCGCTCTGCCCTGCCTGTGACTAAGTGATAGGTTCAGTTGCACAACCTAGTAGGAGTCCTACTTGGTAGAAATCCCTAATAAACTTTATCTCTATTACAAACTTTTTGATGCTTGTCTTTTCCTTCCCAAATAGATGCAAATTCAAAGGGAATGTAAACGGGTATACAATAATTATCCTCCAAGCCCTATCACTTAACATGTGCCAGGACATGGTAAATACTTAGTGAATGATAGACATTATTATTTGCTTCTGGGCTACTTACCCCTGAATATCTAATAATCCTCTCACACTCAACTTTTGGGAGATAATCCCTGATGGATTTCCTGTATTCCAACAGAGTTCCGTTTGAATAGCCTTGTAAAGCTGGATATAGTGTATCTTTCTGGAGAGATTTATTTTTCAGAGGCATCTTAGGCAGTAGAGATGTGCGTATGTTTAATTTTATCATACAATGTCAAATTGATTTCCAAAATGAGTATGCCAATTTACACTGCTGCAATACATCGGAGTGTGAGACTGGCTGCTCTTCCACATTCTCATCAACAAGGATCACTGTTAGTTTTTGTCTCCTCTATGCCCCCAAATCAGGCTGATGAGGAATGGTATCTCAGTGCCATCTTAACTTGCACTTACTTGAGACTAATGTGGCTGAGCACTTTTCCTATATTTACTGGCCAGTTTCAAATTTTATTAAGATTTTAGGATGTGTGTTTACAGAATGAAGAAGAGTTAATAGTGTCATGACTCAATCATGTGGATGGTCTTTTGATTACAAAAAAGGTCATCAGAGTGGAGGCACTAAATCATAGGGAAATTCTCCAGGGCAGAACTAAGTAGGTAACAAACAAAGTTGACTTAGGGGATGAGAGAGGAACTGTTAAGGTTACAGCCTTCAGGCTAGATTCTCCCTATCAAGGGTAAGTTTTAATCCCTTTCTAACTCTTCTAATATCCTGTCTCCATTAAGCTGCTGAATTTTACTCAAGTTTCCCTATACTAGTTTTCCTTCTGTGCAGGTAAACATGCTGACCCCTGGCCATCACAGGCATGCTGAGCAGTGACGAGGCCTGGGGCCGTTCCTCAAGAGTCCTCCGCATTGTATTTCTACCCACAGGGTTTTTCCCATTTTTATTTTTTTACAGTGGTAATAAACCACAACATTGGATCTGTCCTCAACAAATATTTAAGTGTATGGTATGGTATTGTTCACTGTATGCACATTGTTGTACAGCAGATCTCCAGAAATATCTCTAGAAATATTTAAAAAAATAGACAGTTCTCCCTGAGTCATTGAGTTTCATTTCTGAATGCCCCATATCACATAAAACTTTGTTTAAATATTAAATAAAATAGGTTATGTCCTTCTCTTATTAACCTATCTTTTGTTATAGGAGTACTGGTCATGATCCTTATGATGGGTGAGGATAGGTAACCCACCTGCCTACCCCTACAATCTCCAGTGTTTAAAGAGTTCCTGGTTAAAAATAAAATAGTTAATTTTGAAACACATGGTTGAAAATTTTAGATCAAATAACTGTTTCTGAAAGATCTGGCTGCTGCCAGAATGTTAGTGGGCTCCTAAGTCATCATCATGAGTGAAAATTTATGTTCCAAGATTGGTGTTGGTGTAACTATTATTACTGTGAAGAGAAATGCGATGTGCCTCTCTTTCTGTAATCACCATATTGACAATCAGTAATGCGCCCTAGGGATATTTCTTTCTGTACAGAGAGCCTCCTTATTATTTTAATTTCAAATTACTGTTTCAGAAAGTAATATTGCCTCTAGGTATACTTGTGTATCAAATGTTTGTTCCATATCAACTTAAGTTGTATGAAGGGTAGTGCTGTAATAAGGACACAATTGACAGGGTGACTATGAGATCTGTGCAGAGGGTCAGGGTCTCACTTCTGCTTTGACCAGGTCATTTCCACTAGTGACTATCTCCTTAACGGAACAATGCTTTAAATGACATTATAAGGGAGTTGAACCAGGCACGGTGTATGCTGGAGGGACTTAGTTGGCAACCCCAGGTGTTTGACACCTCCTTGCATCCACACCCATTAGGAGTGCCTCTCTTGCTGACTCTGAGTTTGACAATATGACTTGCTTTGACCAATGGGACAAAGACACACATGATGCAAGTGGAGGTGTGCAGACACGCTTGGGTGTTTCCACTTCTGCTCTCGTAGACACCCCCTGCCATGAGAACATGCACGGGCTAGCCTGCTGGAAGAATGTAGGAGCCAAAGAGAAGACAGCTGAGGCCATCCCAGGCCAGCCAGCCCCCCAGGTACCTATCAAGGACCTCAAAGGGCTGAGAGAGCCCAGCTGAGATTCACTGAGTCCCTTCCAGATCAGCAGAACCACCCAAACAACCGTGGACTGGTAAGGAATAATAAGTAAAGAGTAGCTGTTTTAAGTCCGCAAGAATTTGGTCTGCTGCAATAGGGAACCAGTTGGTGGTATAAGCAGAAAACCATCTTTGCAACCTGCTTTGTGGATCATTTCTGGCTCTTGGATAAAAATCTAAGTTTGGGGGAGAGAGAAAGGGGATTTCCTGTTCACGTTCATGTACACTGTGAAATAATACAGCATGGGTTACTTTCAATCACAGGAACCATCTCTGTTCAGTTATTAAGATACCTGGTTCAGTATAATAATCAAAGCATCAATTTATGAAAGATGAAGTTTTCTCCTCTCTCCTGGCTAACTGCTTTTGGACTTGAGGCCTGTGGTGAGGGAGGTGGACGTGGTTGGATTGTTTTTTCTGTCTCTCCTTGCTTGGACTCCTGTTTCGGCTCATCAGGGAGGATTAGGAGTTTAAAACAAAGACATACCTACCGGGCAGGTGCAGTTTCATTCTCACACTCGCTTTTTGGCCTCGGTGGCTTTTCAAATCTGCTCACTTTCTCTCGGAATCCTCCTGTGTGCTTTACAGCTTTTTTCCTCCCAGGAACCTCCATTCCAAGACCCACCAAGTGGGTAATGCCTTTTGTTTTTTAAGGTATATTTTCATGTATAATATGTGCAGAAAAGTAATCAAATCAAATCATTAGGTATGGGTGACATATTCACAAGGTGAACACATTCCATTGTATGGCCACCCCTCAGACCCAGACCAAGAACTGAAAAACCATGAGGGTCCCACGCAGAAATGTAACAGAACTGCTGCCTCAGCATCCATTTCTCAGCCCGACATAAGTTTTCTGACACCCAGCTGGATCCCGTCATTTTCGGCCTGGTTAAAACCTCCCCTCCTCGTGTGAGTTTTGCAATATGACTCGCTTGTTCCTTATCTCACTCACATAAAACCCAACATACCCCCAGCTGCTGACCATGAGAAAGCAGCAGATGCGTGTAATTGAGTACCCCCCCTTCATGTTTTCTTTAAATTAGCTAGTCTACAAGCCCTGAGAAAAGGTCCGGGAATAATGATCATGGCCACCGTCCTATGTCTCTGTCACTCTCCACCTTCTGGCTGAGATCCCTGGCTCCTCCCCAGACTCTCCCGGCCTGCAGCAACACGGCTTCTCTAACCTCTCAGGGTCTGTAAGTAATAAATTTCTTCGGCTTCACGCATTTTTGTTTCACTTCCCCGCTGTGTCTCACCTGACCAACCCACCCAGACCTAACTCTCTTCCCCTACCCGCTACCGTTAAAAAGAAACCACAACAAAAATCACAGCAGTCCCAGAAGCCCCTCTTCCCCTGTTTCTAACCACCCTCATTTCCTATCCTAACATCTAACTCTACAAATGAACAACAGACATTGTTTTCTTTGATAAGCCTGTACCTTCAAGGACAGAATACCCAGAATGACCTCTGCTAGTTCTCAGCAAATCAGTTTACCCCAAATAGGCAAACAAAACTTGCCCTTCCCAGACTTACAAATCCTGTTGTTGCCTTTGTTCTGTAACTCAGCCTCCAACTGTCTATTTACAGAGAGAAGAGGGATGATCCGCCAAGTCACTGAGCAGGGAGAAAAGAATAAATGTCTCCCTGGGTTATTCTCTGACAAAGACTGAGAACAACTTCTCCTGGATAGCTTAAGATGTGAGATAATATATTAAATATGATTACTTTTTTAACCATAGAGAATAATTCTCAATGAATCTAGAGACATAGTCCTATATTTCATTTAAAATTTCTAAGTATTTAGGAAAATATAACTCATTTCACATGCAAATTTAATTCATTTCATATATGACTGTAAAGGAAATTTAGTTTTAATATGAGATTAATAAAATATTCTCTATTCTTTCCATTTATACCAAAGATGATGCTAAGCATGAATTTCAAAATTCCTTTTAAATATTACAATCAGTTACATAAAAATGGATCTGGTTTAACAATGATCCATTCTTAATTTTAGCATTTTATAGGATTTTTGCTATAAAAAGGTAACTAAAAAGTGATTCACAGCAGGACATCAGTATTTGCTGAAGATATTTTTGCATTAAAATTTTATCTCACTTTAAGAAAATTAGAATAGTGAACGAAGGTATTTAGTAGACCAGTGAATGAATTGAACAGTCACAAATTGAATTTTTTTTTTCTGTTTTTCATTGTTTGAGGAGATCTATCTACAAATTCTGTTTCAACTGGGGCACTACAAAAAGGAAGAAAAATATTACTACTGGCATCTTACTGTATGTACCAGTTTGTAGTCTTCAAGTTTTGGAGACTTAACCCTTTGTTTATTCCCAAAAGGATTTCTCAAATTTCTCTTAAGTCCCCTTTTAGAAATACTTGGAAAACCCCAAAAGAAAAGCAATAAAGGCAAAAATTATTGTCCAAATCACTTTATATGTTTGATCAAAAAAGAACTCCTTGAAATACATAGAAATACAAAATAGACAATGCTACATCTATTATGTACATAAAATCTTTTATATCAATACAAAAGCTTTAGAATTTAATACAGTTTTAAGAATGCAAGTCTATTAGTTTTCTCATGCCCTATTCAAATAAACAATCTTACATATTAGCATTGCTTTCTCTGAAATAAACATTTTCAGAGCTTTGGGGTACATCTGATATGTGAATCACAAATTTTTGTCCATCTTTTAGGGTTACGAGGGCTTCTTGTCCTACAGGGAGGCTGAGTTTAATGGCGCTTTTGGTGGCCTTGTCTTCCAACAATACCTGGATGAGCTACAAGGGGCAAATGTTAGAAAGGAAAAGATTAAAAGAGGACGTTATACTTATTCTCTGTTGCTGGAACCACCATTTGAATACTCCTACCACATACAAATACTTTTATTCCCACCCTGGAATATAAAGGGGAAATTTGCCCATTTATTTCTGCTAAGGGAAACCCTAATTTCTCAAGGGAAAAAAGCTCAGGGTCTGATGAGAACTTTGTGGGAGGGCGCCCAGTCCTGGGATGATGCCAAGGGCAGGGGCGCAGATGGGCTCTTTGTGGGAAAAGGAAGAGGGGCCTGTAGTTTTGTTAGAAACAGTCTTGAGGTCCAGTGAGAATGAACCCACACCCTGCCTGTGTAGACATGGGGGAGAAATATGCCTGTGAATTCTCCATCCCTTTGGCTGCCTTCCAGATGCACACCAATCCCTGCATCTCATCAAGTCTCTGGAGCAGACATGGTCAACTCGAGTTCCCACATAGACTCTCTTTACCCCACCCATCATCAGATATGCTATTAGATGGAGGGAAAAGCATATCGAAACCGCCATCTGATATTGGTTGAACTGACACTTGATCATGTAGTAGTCGATCTGAGAGATTTACAGTTGCTAAGTTAGAAGAAGTGCCAGGTCTCCCCAGGCCCTTCGCCTGCCTGAGCAAGTCTTCCTATCTGAGAAGCGCAGAGAACACACTATCCTTCCCTTGACTCCAGGGGAGTGAGGAGGACTTGCAAATCCTTGGGCATGATTACTTTAAAACCAATGGACATACATTTTCTTGGTCTGATATCATTAATAAATCCCTCATAAATCAGTATATTTTGACAACAATTTGCACCTGATGACTTCGAATGCAAAGCACATTTACATGAAAGCACATGTCTCACTCTTTCTCTAAATTCGACAAACAGCACCGTCCAATGAAAAAGTGCCTTTCTTTTTTCTCAAAAGACTGTCTTCACCTTTACCCTATGGCTGAAGAGTCACTTTAAAAGAAATGGGGTTTTTTTGCTCTGCTTTAATCCTGAGTACATGACCTAAAACAATGTAGGTTTTTTTTTTAAAGATAGTCTTTATTTAATATCATTATAATCTTTTACTTTATCCTTCAACTCGCCTTGGCATCTTACTATTTTGAACGCTGCTAGAATATAAGAGCGACAGTTGGATATGGCGATCCGGAATGCTCACTTCAGTCGTTAACATAGGTGCAGGGCAGTGCTGAATTGTTCAGAGAAAGAGGCTGCCACAGATGTGCAGCCGAGTGGGGCATTAACTGGTGGCAGATGAACACAGCTGGGACACAGAGGGGGTGATTTTTTTATTTTTTTGATGATGAGTGCAAATGCTGAATAATGAATGCAAGGGAAATTAGATGAGTGTAACTTTTTGGTGTGGGATCATTTAAGTCATTATAGCTAATTCAGCAGGCATGAAGGAATGGAGCAGGTTTAATTAATCTCTAATGTATATTACCCTGGATTGTCTGACACTCGTCTGCTTGTATTACTTTATTATGTAGCTCAATTAAGTATTTAATATCTTCTTTATTGTTTCCACCAATTAAATTCCGGTCAAATCTCATAGCGATGAACTTCAGAGGAGCTAGGGGACTAGGTTGAGGGTGTTCAGCTGAAGGCTCTGACTTCACCACAATGCAATGTGTCAATGTATCAAGACTGCACTTGTACGCCGTGAATACACACGTGTACAAGTAAAAAAAATTAAGGAAAGGTGCTCAGATTAGGAGAGATTATTTCAAGAAATAATGACAATGACAGGTGGTTATCGGGTACTTACCATGTTCTAAGAAATATTCTAAGCATTTTATAACACTTCACTTACTTAAACCTCATAACAGCCCTTTGGAATTAGATATTATGATACCTATAAATTAAGCAACTTGCCCAAGGTGCTCTGCTAATATGGAAGAGCTAGAATCTGAACCCAGGAACTTATATACTTATAATTGCCCACTTATTAGACTTGAAAATATTTTTAATTTACTCCCAAGCCACTGATTTTAGAATTCAAGCACCTGATAGAATACTCCCTAGGGAGAGAGAATGCTGGACAGTCTGGGAAGGAGATCTATGGGTGTGTAACTCCCTGCTCTCCCAATTATTAGTGACGTGACCTTGGGGAATCGACTTAACCCTTCCACAAGCCTCAGTTAGGCCATCTGTGAAGTGGGGTGGTAACACCTGTGCCATGGAGATGCAGTGATGCATGTGAACGCCCAGCCCAGGGAACCGTCAGTGTCTGTTCCCCAGCTCCTCTAATTGTGGCAGAAGAGGTGGAAGCTTACTCCCGATTACTTTGGTGACTTAGGAGTGTGTAACAGGTGACAAAGATTCTCTGCTGGGCTGAGCTTTAGTCAGGTTCCTGAACCTTCTCTTGTACTCACTTCTATGTAAAATCTAGTTTTAGCAAGAACTCTGCTAAGTCAATTTAGCAAGAAGGCCCCATTCTTGTATCTCATCAGGTTTCTCATTCACCTCCATCCTCCCAACCCCAGGTGACATCTGATCACTCTGGCCTGTCTTCTGCAGGAATCCTGTTGGGTGGGTTTAGCCAGCATTCCCCATGTATCCTTTTAGTAATTTTCATTCATTGTTCTCATCTGGCTCCTTGGATTCCCACTTGCCTGTGCTGTATTCAGAGTTGAGACCGATCACTCTCTCTCTCTGCAACAGGGTGTCTCTGCACCTATGGAGATGGTCCTGAAGAATTTCTTTCTTTCCTTACTGGTCTTTAACAGTGTCATTGAATGATTTTTTTTTTTCTTTCAACAAATCATCATGTTATGTTTTTCCTCTTGCCCCAGCAGGTGAGCAGAGAGAACTGCTGGCTTGGAGCTGAATGCTGCAGCCCAGTATTAATGCTGGTCCTGTTGGGGTTCCACAGGACGCTCAGAATTTACTCAGGTGAGCTTGCTGCTGGCCAGCCCTTGAAGGGCTCTGTTATCAGGTCTGGGTCTATTCCCCAGAGGGTCAGGAGCAGGGAGTCATTCTTCTGAGCACAGCCTGGCCAAGCAGCCCCTTCTTTAGATCTCTCTGATTGCTTTCTGCCAATTGCCCTGAAGCACCTGCTCCCTAAACGGTGCCCTGACCGCGCCTGCTGGTCCCCAGCTCTCACCGGTACATCGGCTCCTTGATATGGGGTCTGTATTCCACTATTTCATGCTTCATTTATTATGTCTGCCTCATATACACACTCACAGAGAATGTGAGTTTCTCATTTACAGCCATCTGAATATCCTGCACAGCTAGTGCTGAACGCAGCTGGATGTCTGAATGTACTATCCCAAGGGGAAAAACAAAGGCCAAATATAGGCAGAGACAGAACTTGTAAGCCTGAGAGATGTGTCTCCCCAGCTCCTGCTCATGCAGTTTTTGGCTAGTGTGGTGTCTCATCCAAGCAGCGCTCAGTAACAGTTTGCACAGGGTCTCTGTACTCAGAGAACTTGGGGTGAGGCTTTGCTCAAGAAGGAGAGTTCCCTGGAAGGTTCCAATTATTCTGAGCACTATAGGATGTGAACAGTTTTAGGCTGTGTCGCATTCAACAGCCAAGACCACTGTGAAGCTGGATCGAGGGCAAAGCATCAGCTTCTAACGGTCTACTGAGCACAACTCACCTGTTCAAGAAGGGAACTTGTGGGCACAAAACCAAGATGATGTATAGTGGCTAAACAACAGACATGTGTAGAAGTTTCAGAAATTAGTACTAAGACAAATTTTTTATTAACCAGCTCACTTCCTGCCTCCCAAGGGAGGCATTTCATTCATTTCCTCTATTAGTCTGGATCCTGTTCACGGCATGGGGGCCCATCTCTGACCACTCCAACCTGTGTCCTACACTTCTCAGGGCACGGCCCTCCTCCCATCTAGTGGGCTGAGGATGGATTGAGATGAGGCAGGCCAGGGCTCCAATCTCTGTTCCACTATTTCCTTGCATTTACTTGCTGTGTGGCTTTGTGCAAGTAAAGCTTCCCTGAGCCTCTGTCTCCTCATTTATCAAATGACAATAATAACAACAGATATTCTGCAGGATTGTAAGGCTTCGAGATGATGTATAGAAAGGCTTGACGGTAGGTGTTAGGTAGCAACTCTTACTTTCATGTCTTTCATGGTGTACCCCGATTTAATCTTTTCAAAATCCTTTTTAGCCAGACTATTGGGGCATCTGCTGGGCACGCCACCTCAGTTTAGTGGTTAATGGTGCTCTATTGCTGCGTTAGTTTAACCATGCTGGGCAAGCTCTGGGTAGGCAAGACCAGGACATTCTAATGTTCCACACTTCTAAGCATGCCAAACACATACTCATGTACCACAAACCTGAGCTGACTAGTGATCAACAGATAAGCTATTATAATCACCCTTTGCAAAATACCCTAAAGCCAGGATGATTCTAGAATCCTTTATCATTATTTGGACAATGTGATCTTTATGGTTTCCTAACCACCTGTAGTTCTCACTCCCCTTATGACAGCCATATTGAAGGGGGGCCCTGTTATATCTACCTTATTGCCCGTGGCGGTGTCCACCAGGAAGCCCAGGACCCTGAGGACCACACTGCTCACACCTACTGGACATCGGCTCTGGCACAAATGCATCCGGGGTGGCTCCAGACTTGGGCTTGCACACGCCTGAGTTGGTGAAGTGTCTGGAGGGTGGAAAAGTGCCTGGTCCGGCTGGACAAGGGACTGGTCATCTGGTAGCATTTCCTTGGCGTTCCCCACGTCCTCCTCCTCCTCTTCCTCCTCTATGCATGACTGAAGTATATGAATCACATATTCCAAGAGCAGCAAATGAAATAGATGCCAAGAACCTATATTTAAATAGTAACCCCAAATGAACACATTTGATACATAGATGGACGAATAGCTAGACAATAAATAAAGCACTATGAAACTGATGACACGTTGGTGGCTAACTCACGTCTACCAGAGCCTCATTCCCACAGTTGACCCTGAAGGGGCTTGGGCAGGGCCCATCATGTGTGTAGCAATCTATACTCAGAAACCACCTCCCCACAGGTAGGGCAGCTTTCAGACAGAAAAGATGGAGGGCTAAATAGCTTGAGCCATGAAGGGGAACTTACAACCATCCAGCATGAGACAGGAGGAAAGTAAAGCCTACAGGGAAATGGTGCTGTTCCCTAAGCTGGAGGATGTGTCCCTGGGCCTCAGTGCCCTGTGGTTGGCACACGGGTAAGTTAAAGAAAGGGGCTGGGAGGAGACGGGCAGAGTGTGGAAGGAATCCTGCTGCTCTTTAGTGGCACTGGAAATGTAGCACTTTTTCCCTCCTACAGTCCTTCTGGCTGCATCTCTGTGTGTGGGAAGCAGGTAGGGGAGCCAGCAGGAGCTCAGCATGCAAGGCATCTTCTCAGGTGGGTCTACCATCAGTAAGACATTTGGACAATCAATGTCCTAATGGTTGAGGGGAGAGACAGAGGGCATGGGACAGAGGGCATCCAAATCCCAAGGCCTTTGCTCTCCCAGAAAAGAAAATGACCATTAATGTTTGCTCGAGAAACAGGAGAAATCTGGCCTATTGCAAGTGTTAAAAGATAATTTTCAAATGAAAGTAAAACCATGACTCTTATACAGATATAAAAGGAACACACATCAAAGATTTTATTTGACTCATTAATTAATAAGGGAATTAGTAAGATGTTATAGCTGGTTCAAAAGATAATTCAAAGCACCAAACATATACTATAGGCAGAAAAGAAGGGTGACATTATGAGTGGATGCAAAATGGATCCGTCCTCTTGGCAATAATTAATTGCATCCCCCCAACACAGCTTGAGGGTCATTGGCATTATCAGTTTGCTACAACTTACGGAAGTGTGAAAATAACTCACAGACAATGTAAGGTAGAGATAATCCAGGGGATGTGCCAAAACTTTTTGTTCATTTAAAGGCCTTCCATACATTTGTCTATTTCAAAGCCCTTTACAACTTTTTCCTACATAATGTTCCTTATTCCTGGATGGATCTGGCTAGAGTGAGAGATACTGTCTCTGTGGGATGGCATGACCTGGTCTGGAATAAACTTTGCAACAACCCTCGGCCTATTTAAACTCACAAAAGCCATTGTTCATGTGAAGACAGAAATTCTTCTTGTGTTAATACATTGGCTTCATAGGGAGGCCCAGGGAAGGTAGACCAGCAAAAGCAACAAGTACAGGGCTGGATTTCTTTCTGTGATTACATGTGAACTGTGCTCTCTCTTTGGTCTGGAAGAGTATTAGCATAAAGCAGAGTCAGTTTGGACTTTGTTAAAGGGGAGCCCTCATCTAAAAGAGTTGTCACCTATATGGCAGCTTACAGCAGCAGTGTTTGCAAAACTGGTCTAGAATAGGGCGTGTTTTCTCTTCCTTCTTGCCTACATGCTGTGAGGGCATGTGACAGCCCTCTGGGGCAGGGACCACTTGCCTTGACTAGCGTGTAAACTCACAGGGTGGAGCCTTTGTCTTTCTACTGCTCTTATGCCCAGTGCCCAGAAAGGTGCTTGGGACATTGTACAGGTATAAGAAATTCCTCTTGAAGGACTCATCCATTCCATGAGGCTGGTAGACTGAATGGTGATCTTCCCTTCCTACAACCCTCTTTGTGAGATATCTACATAAAAGATGTGCCCTTTCCCCCACAGAACAAGACTAATGATTAGACCAGGAAGTTTGCAAAATGCATACTACCTGCTTTGTCCACCACCTGCATACAATGGTGACATTATCAATCCTTACACCTGAAAGTTAAGTGTGGGTGCTCCGAAGAACCCGTGTTTTCTCCATCTTATTAGTCTCGATGCTTTTCTCAAAATGTCACAAAGCTCAAAATTCAAAACCAAGAAGAAGCTGTGTATGCGTCCAACAATGATGAACTAGGAAAGAGAAGCAGGGTCCATCTATTTGATGGACTATCATGTCACCATTAAAAAAAAGTGATCATGTTTTTTATTGTGTTCTGTGTCTATGTCAGTATTTTATATAAAAAGATTAAAAGAGGATGACAGGATTGTACATGGCAATATGCAAAATACTTATGCTATCACAACCTTTTTAAAAGGCAGACTAGAAAATGCCTTTGCATTCTCTGACTTACCAAAACTATCTCTGTGGCAGAGGGTCATGGCTTTGCTCACGGCAGTGAGAAGGAAATTCCATCTTAGCTGGAAGCTGGCGGCCAATTTGATAAACTCCTCTTTGCTTCTGCTTGGCTATTACATTTTTGCGAGAAAAAAGGCTGCGTTTATGATGAAATCAAGGAGCATAGCATGTTTTCAAATGCCCACATTTGTCACGCACACACCAGAGAGAACAGGAAAAGGAAATGGTAAGGTGGGAGGTGAGGCAGCGGCAACACCTATTTCTGGTCCTGCTCATCCCCATGGATATGGCTCCAGGGCAGAACCCTTTCAAGTTGGTGGAGAGAGGGAGGGAGGTGAGAATTCAGCCTACTTTTTTTTTTCTTCTTAATCAACAGGCAAATTTTAAAAAGAAACAACCGTGAAACACTTCAGCCTCACTGAAGCCCACTTGGGACCGGCTGTGGACAGTGGCGGGGGCTGCTGGACAGCTGTACTGCTGCCTGTCCAGTCTGATTGTGAACAAAGGCATCCCATAATAACCAAAAGCATGTGCTTTTTTGGGGAATGCACAAAACTGGCCACTCCACTGTGTAACCGATCTCAGGACTGGAAAGTCCCGGACCAAGAATCCAGCGGAGTGAGATCATCTGACAGCCCGAGTGGCACCAAAGTGGGCGCCGGCAATGCTGCCACACGCAGACTAGAAGGTGCCCTGCACCACACTCCAAGTGGCCCACGGGCATATGTTGACGTGCCTGCTCCAGGCCTCTCCTCATTCCCAGTCACGTGCCTGTGGATGTGGCCCCCACCCTCTACCTCCACTCCCCGCGTGGTCACGTGTCTCTGAGGACGAGAGGAGGGGCTGGTTAGAGACGACACAATGTCCTTTCTCGTCATTACTTCTCTTCCCTTCTCTCCTGAAAGCCCCCAACACACCGCAGGGTTGCCCTGAGCTTTGGGGGTCCTCAAAGTCCCTCCAGGTGGGGCCTGAATTGCACAAGGACAGTGAGAACAAAACACGTAACCGACGTTAGCCATCTCCCTCTGCTAGCATGCGGCAGGTGCAGACAACCCGAGCCATTAGTCAGCTCTGACAAGCCCAAGGGTTTGCATTTTCATTGTCTGAGTGTTTTATTGACAATAGTCTGGCTTTTAAAAATCAGCTATGCTATTCTACAAAAACAAGCCCTTCAAAGGCACGCACTAGCACCATTTTTCTGACATGCTTCATTTGGGAAGGCTGAAGATAGGACGATGGGGACTTGGGAAGCACGTGGCGTGGTTTATGATGGAGGGCGGCAGAACTGGTATTAACGATCTCAGCAGGCTCATTCTGGTTAAAGTTGGAGGTGGAGAGAGTATTGAAAATATAGATAGATTATTGATAGCGGCTGTCAGTGCTGATTATAGTCTTCAGCTAGCTGGAGGTCTCGAGACCAGCAAGGAGGGACAAAAATCATACAGAATCTGGCTCAGTGCCTGTAGCTCAGTGGGTAGGGCGCCAGCCACATACACCGAGGCTGGCAGGTTTGAGCCTGGCCCAGGCCTGCTAAACAACAATGACAACGGCAACCAAAAAATAGCCAGGCCTTGTGGCAGGTGCCTGTAGTCTCAGCTACTTGGGAGGCTGAGATGAGAATCACTTAAGCCCAAGAGTTTGAGGTTGCCGTGAGCTGTGACACCACAGCACTCTACCGAGGGCGACATAGCGAGACTCTGTCTCAATAAAAAATCATACAGAATCTGGTATAATTGTTTTCAGTAAGCAAAGCATGGAAATTGACACCTGCCGAAGGTTGGATTGACTTTTCAGCTCCTCCTGGGGAGCTTTCTGGTTCATCTCCAGGAGGTTTAAGGCCCCAAGGTCCCCTGCAGTCTTTGTGGTCTCAGTTATCATTCCTGCCCTTTCCCTTGAGTGGAGTTCAAGGACAGATAAGCCCAGGTGGGTGGGACAGGGGAATGGCAGCACCGTGGGCAGAGACTGAGCACACATTGTGCTTCCGGCCACGGCTCTCGAAGTCTTTGCCCTCTATACCAGCAGCCTCTGTTCCTTCTCGCCCCATATCCCACCGGCTCACTTCTGCTCTTGAATGCCTTATCTCCCTCTGGTATTTTAATCCTACACACGCTTTAAGTCCCACCTTCTCTTCTAGGCCTTTTCCAACCCCTCAGCTTTGGAGAGCATGAAGTCTGAAGAGGCAGGACCCCGGCTGCCTTGCTTCCTTCTGGGTTTGAATCCACTGTGTGCTCACCGGAGCAAGGTGCCGAGGCTCTCCAATAGCACTCTCAGCTCTCCAAGGGACACCGCCCAGGTAGATGATGGTGCAAACGGGGACCCTACTAAAGTGCTCCCAAGAGCCACATTGGCCAGAAGGACCAATCCACCCACATCTGCAACTGAATCATCTTTGAGTTTTTGAAATCAAGCCATATACTTTGCTGGGATCCTTCTGTAAAACACACAGTGCCAAAAACAGCAAAAAAAAAAAAAAAAAAAAAAACCCAAAGAACATGCAGTGCTGTTTTCCCAAGATAGATAGGAACCTTCCCTTCCTCCATGCTCGCTCTTGGGGAACACACACACACAAACACAACTGTTACATGTCCCCAGTTCTCTGCTTTACTACAGAGGGAGAGTCCACCTCCTGTCCTCACACCCCTGTCAGCCTAATGCATTTCTGACCGGATCTTGGTGGGGAAAAAAAAAATACCTCTTTTAATAGCCTCCAGCCATGAGCACTCATGCTATATAATTTAGTTAGGATGATCCACACCCACTTCTCTCCTTTAAAAAGTCACAGTTTTGTACCTGGAAGACAAATGCTTGGAGATTTGAAGACAGACAGTTCAGGAATACACTGAGGTCGGTTGATGTTCCCAGCAAAGAAATCAAACTGTTTAAGCCTACAAAGAAACAAACCCAGACAAGCGAATAGACCACGTGCACCCTAGCGGGATGTCTCTGGGCTTTTGCTTTGGGTACCCTAGGGGACCAAACTGAACAGTAGTTCAGAGGGATTCCCGAGGCCTCACACTCTTTTGGACACAAAAGGGTGAGTTCTAAGGCTGGATTTGTCACCTCTGGGGGCATCTAGTTCAGTCATACAGTCATGCCTGTTAAGAGCTACCTCTGCCACTTGCTGAAATAGAAAGAAATTTTGAAATAATAACTACGCCTTGCAATTATACAGACCCTGCCTTCAGATGAGCTCATTGGAAGATATAGACATGACCTCACCTATCCTTGCCATTTTCATAAAAGGGTAAGTTTATTAGTGTCATTTAGGAGATGGCAGACATCAAAGCTGTTGGGAGATGTAAGTTCCTTGCTTGGCGTTAGGCACTCAATTAGTCAGGAGCCCCAGTGCACACGTGTGAAACGTGAAACTTCAGGTCTTAGGTCCTCCACCTGCACAGGCAGCACAGAGAACAGCCTTTGGCCTTCCCACTTTTTTGACTGCTTCTGCCTAATAAGCAGAGTTCAGAAAACCAAGTAGGTTGCTGGGGCCCCCGTTGAGGTTTGGTCAAGGTTCACGTTGACCTCAGAAGCACTTGCCCGCCAGGTGTCAGCAGTAGCCCCCAGTGTGCTGTCTCCCTACAGAACTCTGCATTCTCCTGGAGGGACTCTCAAGGGTGCCCCAGGAGCACAGGATCCCTGGCCAGACCAGTGGGCAGTCTGGCAGGCACCCAGGAGTCCTCATGCTGGGGGCAAGAGCACAGTTTAGGTGCCCACCTGCAGTTTCTGGGGGAGCCAGTGCCCTAGGAGGGAGACTTTTTGGTTCCTACTAATCAGAATTGCTGTCATAGCTCTAAGGTCTGCTGGGTTAGGTGTTAACCGTTTAGTTGCTAAAGGAGAAGGGAAGTGCCCCAGGGAGGATCTGGGATTTGGGTCAGCCCAGGTAATAAATGCAGGGGACACAGCAAGGGACTAGACAGTGAAGGGGAATGAGCAGAAGTTACTTACCAACCAACAGGGACATATTTCAATATTTTGACAAGTGCTACAACCCTACCAAGGTCAGCCCTACTTCAAGGTCAAAGAAAGAGGATGGGATCATTTACAAGTGGTGCTTTTACACACTGGTGAATCTGTGTATCCACCTAGTCATGAACTGAATGCTGAAGCACTACTATGTGCCAGCACGATGACAGGTGGCCCAAGATGAAGGAACCTAGCTGAAACTCTGAGGGAGCTCATGGGAACTAGGCAGGCAGCTTTGTGCACAGTGAGTGCACTAGGAGGGGTTGTGCCCACAGAGAGAGAAGCTACTAGATCTTCCTTGGGCAGCCTGGCTGGGAGTTTTGCAAAGGGCATAAACAAGGGAGCCCAGCACCTTCCCAGGAACCGCCATGGGAGGCCCAGAGATTGGCCCATTATCCATTTTATTTGGGGCGGGGGCGGGGTAACATCCATTCTGTAGCTCCCCTCCTGAAACACCTTCAGGTTCCCATAAGTACCCCTGTCCCTAGGAATTCCTTTGCCCCCTAGGGATGTAGCAACATGCATATCAGCCAGCAATCTCAGCTCTCTATGGAAAGGGGATTTTTTTTTCTTGAAAAACAATTACAGTGAGCATACAGAGAATGGCAAGAAGATTCAGATGCCTCATGTCACTTGTTTGGAAAGTAAAGAAATATGGCAAAAGCATCTTTGTTAAAATATGGAGCTATCAGGTGTAGAACACAAATGTCTGAACACTGTAATTGGGTAAATGAGGTGAAGGCTATCTTGATTAGTAGGATGTAAGCACTCAAATGTGTACAAATAATCAACACATTGAATCCCACAATGGCATAAATGTATTCATGATCTATGTACAAATGACTTAATAAAAAAAATTGAGAAAATAAAAAAAAAAGATACATGATGCTGCTAACAGGAGTGACAGTAGGGAGCTATCTCAATCCACTGCAGACTTGGAAGAGAAACTTGAATCTACGTGTGTACAACATAGAAGCAGAAATCAAAACATATTTTCCCCAAAGGAGATACTCCAGTGAGAATATCATCTAGAAGCAATCACACTTGTTGGTTCATTTACTCTCCAAGCGTGTGCGAGCTCGCCCTGTCCAACCCTGGAGTAGGTCCTGGAAGTGCATGGCCACAGGGCATTCCTTAGTGCTGAGGTTCGCCACCCCCAGGCCGCAGACTGGTATTGGTCTGTGGCCTGTTAGGGACCAGGCCACGCACCAGGAGGAGAGCAGCAAGAAAATGAAGCTTCATCTGTATTTACAGCCGCTCTCCCCCATCACTGCCTGAGCTCCTCCTCCTGTCAGATCAAGGGGTTCTTAGATTTTCATAGGAGTGTGAACCCTACTGTAAACTGCACGTGTGAGGGATCTAGGTTGCATGTTTTTTGTGAGAATCTAAATGCCTGATCTGAGGTGGAGCGGTAGAGTGATGTTAGCACTGGCTGCAAATACACACTACCATTAGCAGAGTGCTTTGACTGCACAGAGGCCATAATAAATCAATTGCTTGCAGACCATATCAAAACCATCCTTCTACCTCTGTGAAAAAAATAGTGTTCCATGAAATCTGTTCCTGGTGTCCGGGGGACCACTGCCTTCGGGCACTCACTGCCCCCTGAAGGAAGAGATATGTGAGCTGATAAACTAGAACATCAAAGAATGATAATATTCTACTTCTATTAAGAAATGCCTGAATTAGTTAGTGATGGCCGTGCTAGCACCAAATACAAAACAAACACTCTAATAAGGAAAGCTACAGAAGGAAGATTACATTTCATCTCTGAATTTTTCTCCAGTTCATCATCCTCGTTGCTTGGGTCACCTGCCGGAGCTTTCTTGGAAATATCCCAGGTGACCTGATGGAGAATGGCGTGCAGATCCGACTTCAAAATGCTGACTCTACTGTTATTTTTCAATACCATTCTCATAGTCTAAAGAGGATGGGGAAACACAGTATTTAGTTAAATCTCATCCTTTTATTTCTGCCTAACCCCCCTCTAAATTGCCAAGATCTTGGTGGTGTTGTTAACTATGGAGAAAGAAAAATGAATGTAGGTATTTCCCATTAAAATGGAATCTTAAATGACAATCAAAATGTTAAAATTTCACACACTCTAGAATTGCCTTTCTGGAAACCAGAATTTAGGAAGCCTTTTCTCCTGGGCAGATAGGGATGGCCAGGGCTAACTGGGCATTGCTGTTTCTAATTCTCTGCACCCCATTAAATACGCCTAAATTACTCTGGAGAGGAAAATAGAGTGATTGATCATCTGTGAGGGAAGCATGGCATGGATTGGTTCTGAGGGGTGGCTGCAGAGGGTGTGGATCCAGAAGATGTCTGTCATTTTCTCTTGGGAGCCATGGACAAATTTAGCCTGCATTAGTTGGCTTCCTCAGCTGCCAAATGGGGACAGTCTCATCCCTGATGTTTTCAGACTGAGTAAGATGAATGCCAGGTGGCCCTACACCAGTCCTCAGAGTCTCCCCTCCTCCATTTTACAGAGGACAATGCTGAGGGGGCCTTTCCCAAGGCGGAGTGAGTGTAAAGACAGGGCCCAGAGCTGGGGCAGGTCCTAGAACACAACTTGCAGCTCAGGATGGGCTGACTTGAAGGACCTGCCATAGGACCCTGCCAGACCAACTGAGTCCTGAATGTGACAGCTCTGGAGAGCAGGACAGGCCAGGAAGACTCAAGCAGGTCACAGACCCTGCGAGCTCAGATTCTGGGGTGGGCTTTGCACTGGAACAGTGGACACCCAGCACGGGTTCAACCAAAAATCAGGCTGAGCACCTCTAAAGCAGGGATTGATCTGGAGCAGAGCGACAGTACCCTGGAGTTCAGAGCAGACTCCTGGTGGCTGGCAAGGCCCTCCTGTCTGTACTCTGCCCTCCAGATGGATAGAATCACCATCTTCGCTCAGGGGGTGCTTGCAACTTTCACTTGTCACTTTAGGACTCTGCCTTGCACTCTCCTGCCTACTTGGCTGAAACCTACCTTTGCCATGTTGGAAAGGTATGTCTTTCTTCTCAGTCTTTTGACAAACACAGTAACTTCTGTTAAGAACAATACACATGGCCATTATTGATAGTATAACTTCAAGTTCTTCTGTGCAACAGTGGGGAAGAGGGGCACACATGCTTTGAGTGGGAAGGCACAGCTGTTTGGCTGGTTAGGAGATTTGGCAAGGGCCACTTGACTAAAATGTCCCCACATTCCAGAAAAACTAGGTAATCCCTGCCATGAGTACCACCATGGCCTGAATGTTTATTTCCACCCTGCCCTTCTCTTCCCCAATTCACATGTTGGACCCTCACTCTGAAGGGCATGGTATTGGGAAGTGAGGCCTTTGGGAGGTGACTAGGTTATGAGGGTGCAGCCCTCACAAATGGGATAAGTGCCTTTATAAAAGGGACCCCAGAGAGATCCTTCACCCCTTCTGCCATGTGAGAATAAAGCAAAAAGACTATGAAATAAGAAGGAGGCCTTTACCAGACACAGAATCTGCTAACACCTTGATCTTGGACTTCCCAGCCTCCAGAAACATGAGAAATAAATTTCTATTGCTTAGAAACTACCCAGTTTGTGGAATTTTTTTTTAAACAGCAGGCAGATTACACTACGACAGGTGCTCAAAGGAGCTTAGGGTTTTTGCCCATGAACTTTGAGCTTTCCCAGATTTCTCACCCCTGCAGCACTCTCCTGGGAAAATGATCAAAGGTAAAGAAAGGATGCATGGAGAACTGCCCAAAGAGAGGGGGTGCTTTTCTCCTGAATGTATCCATTCACTCATTTGACAAAAAAAAAAATTTTTTTTTTGAGACAGAGTCTCACTTTGTCGCCCTTAGTGGAGTGCTGTGGCATCACAACTCACAGCAACCTCAAACTCTTGGGCTTAAGCGATTCTCCTACCTCAGTCTCCTAAGTAGCTGGGACTACAGGTGCCCACCACAATGCCCAGCTATTTTTAGAGATGAGGTCTTGCTCTGGCTCAGGCTGGTCTCTAACTTGTGAGCTCAGCCGATCCACCTGCCTTGGCCTCCCAGGGTGCTAGGATTACAGGTGTGAGCCACCAAGCCCAGCCTCATTTGACAAATATTGAGGAGGACACTTATGCAGTGGTTGCTCAATAAAGGCTGGATGTTTCCAAAATTGATGGATAGAGGACAACCTCTGCCCCTTCAAGGAGTTCATCCTCCAAAGGATGAGTCACCACATATGAAGACACTTGACTAAAATGTCCCCACATTCCAGAAAAACTAGGTAATCCCTGACATGAGTACCACCACTCAACAGAAGTGTGAGTCCTCAGGGGAGGAGAAAGGGAGCAGTTCCAGTAATGTTTAACTGGGACTTTGAGGTGTAGGTAGGAGACAGTCAGGGGGAGATGGGAGAGGCAGCCCAAGCACAGAAAATGTCAGGAATAAAGTCCTTTTGGGGGACCACTAGTCTTGTGTTGCTGGGGAGCACTACTGGGTCGTGAAGATCCTTGGGGAGATGGAGAGAGGGCCAGGGCCAGGGACCAAACGGTGAGTGACTGCAGGCAAGGAAGGGAAGCCCGCTGCCTGGGGAGGGGGCCAGGAAAGGTGGAAATTAATCAAATTGCTATCTTGGAATGATCACTGGAGGTGGAAAAAGCTGTGGCCGGAGAGAGGCAGGAGACAGGATGATTAACTAGGAAGCTGCTCGTGTAGCCAAGAGAGTGAAAAGGAGAGACTATGGCTTGAATTCAGGCAGGTGTTACAGTGGCCACTGGGGTTCTGCTTCCCTTCCTTGAACCCCTGTACAGCACGCTGGTCTTACTTTCTCTCTGCAGCCCCCTTCCTGTGGCCTTCATGGGCTACAGAGGCTCACCCCCCACCCCACCCTCTGCCTGGCCTTGCCAAAAATTTCCAGATGCAGCGAACTGGGCTCGGGATGCCTAGTGTGACTACTGAACACGCCAGGGTGCAGCGGCGGGGATAGGGTGATCAGACCTGGCCCCCTGCTGCAGGCACTTTGAGAAGACAAGACCCACCTGAAGGCACTAGAGACAATAGCGGGAAGCGGGACTCACGGAAATGCAGGGGATGACAGGGCCCGACTTGGCGAGGGGAATGGCTTTCAGCTGGTACAGAAAGGGGCGACCCATGTGGGGAGGGGGCACCAGAGAAAGCTACAGGCCACGCTGGGAGACCTCACACAGTCGCCGGGGAGAAGCGGGCACTCCAGGACGGCCAGCCATGGCACCCACATGGCAGGTATGTGCTGGCCTTTGAGGGGCATGAAGAGGGCAGGTATGCAGGGGCTGGGACCCCCTGACAGAGTGGTTCAGGCTCCCCACTGCAGCCTTGAGCAGACAAGTAGCCTGGGGGAAGCAGGGAAGCAGCATTTGGAGAACCATGACTCCCTGCCAGATGCACAGTAAGGAAGGTAGGGATGAGGGAAGACTTTCTAAGGAGGAAGGGACAGTCTCTACAAAGAGCACACAGAGGCTGGACAGACACTGAAGCCACTGGGAGGAAGGCTGGCACAGTGCAGGGCTGTCCCTTTCCTGACAGCTCCCATCAGGCAAGCTGATGCCCCTTTTCTGCGTCTCTCACCCCAGGGACCTGCCAACAGTCCAGGTTATTATTCAGAAGAGGAAACAGATAAAAAAAGGCGCAGCTGGATGGACACGAGAATCCCCCATGGCACTGACTGTCAGAATCCCTGAGCAGGCCAGGCCTTCAGACCAGGTTCAAGTGCACACGGGGACAGGGATTACAGCAGGCACCACCTGGAATGACAGTGCCAGGCTTCATCTGTTCCAGAATTGGTTTATTGTTTCCATTGAAACCTACCTTTGAGTTTGGAGATCTGTAAGAGGGCTGGAAAACCTTCCAAAGCATTAAGAAGCCACAGCTTAAACTTCTTACTAAATAACCGCACGGATTTCAGGTACTGGATAGAAACATCTTCCAAGAAGTCATGAAGGAGAACGTCCTCAATTCCCTACAACAAAGTGTCAAGACCCTGTGATTCTGATGGCGGGTGCAGGTGGCCTCTGACTACAAGTGACCAATGCTCCCATTTGCCCCAGGGACAGGAGGGTCATGACCTGTCAGAGGGAAGGCCCCCACCTGGCCTGAGGGGGAAGCCATTGTGCAGGACACCAGGCTGGTGTGGCCAGATTTGAAGTTTTTCAAAGATTTAAAAGTAGTTGATAACTGATTCCATTAAAAAAAAAACAAAAAATACTATGTGTATTTTGACCCACAATACCAAGTGGGTCAAAATACATATATTTAAGGGCTGAACTCAGCCTTTAGTTTTCTATTTTTGTGTCAAAGACTTAGATGCACTAAGATGTTTCCTTACAAAAATAAATAAAAGGCAAGGTTTGTGACTCACTGAAGGAGACCAGATTTCAGTGATTTAGATCTCACCTTCCAAATATGATAATCACTCTAAAGACAGAGCTTTAAGCAAAGCAAGATAGAAAATTCAGCAGTAATGTGTATTCTGAAGCAATAGTTCTGATTACTCATTTGAAAATATCTTCTCTTATGGAAATTCCCAGAGAAAGAACTTTGACTCAATTCAGGGTTTTCTGGGACCGGAATCCTAGGTCACTATGTGCGTGGGCTTTTGCTTTGCAGGTAGTAATTCAGAAAGAAAAACTGAATGTGAGGCAGAGATCAAAGCCATCACACCCACTATTCACTCCTCAGAGGACCTGCAGGCCCTGGAGGTGGTGGTGGGGGGGCAGGCTGCCGGCCCAAGCCCAACATTTGCTGTAACTTACAGGAAAGGCGACAACCAGAGGCTCAGCGTCTTACCTTGTACAGCTGTATGTCGTAGCATTTAAAGAGCTGGCACACGTCAGGCAGAGACATCAGCATGACTGTGTCTTGCTGCAGAGACTTCCAGAAGGAAGTAAGCAAGTCCCCCACCTGATGGTGAGAAGTAGAACATATCAGCAAGGCTCACTTTGGTGCCTCTTGAGATGGGTCCCCTTCTGTACCTCACTAGCCCCAGACGGTAATGGGATGTATTTTGTTCCAATGAACACATTCAAGCTGTATTTTGGAAACATTCCCTCCAGCAACCCACCAGAGACCACCGCCAGTTAGATGGGACAATTTGGAACTTTATTTTCTTGAGATGGTTTCTAGAAGGAAATCTCTTTTAGACCACAAGGGGGCTCCAGTTGACTACAATAGGGTCAGGACTGGGCCACAGGGCACAGCCAAGACCGTAAATGTTCAATGACTGGCTAACTGACCAGACCACCTCGGCCATTTTTTGGCTCAGAAAGAGGTGTTAACAGTACTTAATCTAAAAATTTTTTAAAAATATCAAATTAGAAGTCATCTAACAATTGTGTAAGCAGAAGGGCACTGTGTGATTCTACATCGGTGCCTTTTCTAAAGACTTATGTGGACAATTTTGTGGAGGGGAACAAGATGCCAGCTTCTTCTCTTCAAACTCCTTCAAATGAAAGTTTTCCTGATGCTTTAGGATTCTAAGCACTTCAACTTTGAGAGATTATATTCATTCAACACGAATGTATTTAGTACCTACTTGATGTCAAGCTTCTAGTGAGGACAAGACCGAGATGTCTTCAGAACGGGCCCTGTCATGTTGAGGTGATGTTAAAAGTACCCGTGCACACTGGACTTCTGACACCTTCCTTTCCTCCTTCATTTACTCATCAAGTATTTAATTTATACCTGGTGACTGACACCATTACCAGGACTAGGAAATTATTCTGGACTAGGAAATTGTGCAAGGACCAGCTAGCACTATTCCCATGGGTAGGCTGTCATGAAGTTAGAATCACCTCCTGAGTTCTAGGATGGTGGGCCCTTGATTTGAAATCCTATTATCAGGGGCATTAATTCTAGAGAAGATGTTTCTGAAAAACTCAGAAACATACAAATCAGGGCATATTAGTTCTTTTGATCTCAGGTTGGTAACTTCGGAACATGATTTCTTAGGGTTGGTGGGTCTGAGTGGAGACCCCAACCACAGACTCCTCTCTGCTAACTCCCTCCCCACCCATGTCCCAAGTCATCAAATTCAGCTGTGCCTACCTCAGGAATGTTCCTCTCAGCTGTCCCCCTTTCTCTCTGATATCACTATCTCTGCCCCCAGGTGGGGCTTCATCGCTTCTCACCACCCTCTCTGCTCCACGTAGGCCAAGCCCTCTGTCACCACCCCCTCACTGACTTCTCAATTAATCAGAATCTCCCGGGGGCACTGGAGGCCCTTTCTGGCACCGGGGTACTTTCCTACCTCACCACTGGCTTCTTTCCTTCGGAGATAATAAGATCTAGTCATAGTGACCTTTCTGTTACGTCATATCCGGGAGCATCTTGCTGGCCTTGACAGCACTGCAGGTTGTCCCTGGAATCTCTTTCCTACCCTGTTTTCCGTCTGCACAGTTGCACCTCTGCCTCTCTTGCTAGAGTCCACAGAAGCATGGCCTGCTTTGGGGGCACTCCTCAGCCTTCTCTGCTGCTGGCACTGTGAGTATTCTGATTATGGCTATCCTAGAACTTGCCACATGTGTCACATTTATTGGCTGATAGTGCTCCTTTTATCATCAGACTACAAGCTTCTCGAGCCCTTTGGAGAATAATTTCCTTGTCCTGATAATATCTTTATTACCAATATGTTATTCTTAATCAGTTGAAATTAGGATGTAAAAAATAGGTGAATTTTTATTTAAAGCCTAAAGTTATCCACATTAGCACCTTAGAGAATTTCCAGTGATTGCACTGAGTATCAATGCCACCTTGCAGAACTCATTAACTACAAAATAAGTGCATTATAAGAACTTTAGTGCAATGGGTTACCACTAGAGATCCCTTGAGGGGTCTATTCAAATACAATGGCTAACCAATAATGAGTCATAAGTGCTTATATTTTATACATAAAACCTACCCTCTCAAGTTCTTGATTCCTCACATTTTGTAAAATGTCTTGACAATAGTTGCAGTATTCATCAATAAGAAAGGCCATCTAAGGAGGAAAAGAAATTTATTTCAGCCTTCGAGCCACTTCAAAAATGAACTGATTCTCAAAGACCTTTCTGAAGCTCTCAGAGGCTGCTTTTGTTACAATTCTGATAGGACAGTAGCTGGGCTCTTCACTTGGGCTACAGTATTTTTTTTGTTTCTATAGAGTAATGCATACCTTACTGGTCTATAGCTCTGTAGATTGAATCTCAATATCACAACTCATAGTATATTTCCCAGGTTCTTTCCATCGCTACAAAGCCATGCACCTTTAAGACCTTTCTCTCCAAACTCCTTTCGTTCTCCTCCGCTCCACATCTGCCCGCCCCAGGTTCTAGGAAATTCATGTATCTATTCCCTTGTCTGTCATAGAGGAAGCAGGCTGTGAGCGGAAGGCCCAAACTTCCTCACCACCGCCAAGCAAGCGGGAGTGTTGGGCCTCACGGGTTTGGGAAAAGGCCAATGTTACTCCATGGGACACAACCATGACTATGGGCCAAATAAGAAGACAGTCACTGCATGCTCTCCCCCTCGGAGAACAAACCTACCATTTTGCAGGAATATTTCTTTGCCAATTCTTGCTCCCAAAATGGACATCTCCTGAATTCAGACAAGGGGTATCCAACTGGGTCTGTCTTTATTGGTGAATGATCCTCACACTAGAAATCATTTACACAGTGGATTATTTCTTTTAAATGAAATGCATTTTTCTAGTACATAAACCATGTAATAATCACATCAATACTTTATTTTAGTGTTCTGTGTAACCTTTTATCCGTATCTCTGAACACATTGATTCTACCAACATTTCCCTTATATTTTATTCCAAATGATGTTAACCTTTGTCTGTAATTCTACAAATTATGGCTGTCAGGGAGGGGTTGGGATTTAATATATGACCCAAACATATCACTCTTGGCATTATATATTTACAAGTGCTATATAGCAATGTACAATAAAAATATTCTCCATGAATAATTGAATATTACACATATATTTCTAGAAGCCTTGTCCATATAATTGTCCCTCCTTGAAATAAAACCATATCTTAAGCCAGGTGTATTGGCTCACACCTGTAATCCTAGCACTCTGGGAGTCAAAGTTGGGAGGATCCCTTGAGCTCAGGAGGTTGAGACCAGCCTGAGCAAGAATGAGACCCCATCTCTTAAAAACAAACAAACAAATCTTATCTGGATCATCACACCTATATCATAAAAATGGTTAGTTCTATCTGAATATCTTTCAACTCTGAGCTAGCCTCTCACACTGCAAAACCCCAACTTCATCTATTTTCTCCAGAGCACATCCCAACCTCCTGGTTACAGCAATGTTATTCAGATGCCACTGCTTCTATTCCCAATGCCAGTGTCTCTCAAAGTGTGATCCTGAAGCTATCCACATCAGGATCCCTTGGGGTGCCTGGGGTCCATGATCCTAGACCCCTAGTAAATAAGATGAGACAGAAATCTAGAATTGTAACCAGCTTCCCAAATGAGCCTTCTGCGAGCTCACGATGAGAACTGCAGCTCTAGGCAGCCTGTTCTCTGTCTAATGCTACATGAATCTCTACGTGTCAGTATGGCAAGTGCGAAACCGTTTCACCCTTTCAGAAAAAGCCATCTGACAGTGTGGTATCAGGACAACCAGCTCATGATCACAAGGAGTGTATAAAAGCATGTTATTACAGAGCATACTAAAAAGCAAAGTCATGAGTTCTGAAAGCAATTTCCTTAGGTCTCCTCCATAGAAATTTCTCACAGGCGTGATCCTTTCATTACAAACTGAAAAGAAATCATCTTTCAAAAAAGATATTTTTAAAATTTTGTTTGCTAATTTTTTTTTTATTCTTTGGGATTCTTTGAGGGTACAAGGAATTAGGTTACACTGACTGCATTTGTTAGATAAAGTCTCTCTTATAATTGTGTCCCGCCTCCAAGGCACGTGTCACACACCGGGACCCCCCCATCCCTCTCCCTCCACATCAAAAAGCAGAAACCTCAAGCAAAAGTGGGGAGCAGAGCTACTAAAACTCGAATCCCTGAAGGAGACTGTCTGCAGGAGAAACCACGGAGGAAGAAATCAGAGAGACTCGGTGCTGAAAAAACAAAGCAAAATGAAAAGAAGGCAGTGAAGAGAGGATGGTGAATATGGGCAGGTGCACAGTCAGAGGATGCAAGACCTAGCGTTCGATAGGTCAGGAGGGGGCCGCAGTTAACAAAAATCTGTTGTACATTTCCAAGTAGCTAGAAGAGGGTAATTCAGATGTTTCCAGCATACAGATAAATGTTTAAGGTGATGGATACCCTAATTGATCATTATGCATCGTTTGAATGAATCAGAATATCACTTGTACCCCGGAAATACATACATTTATTATGTATCAGTTAAAACCAACTTTTAAATACTGTATAATGACATGTACAAAAAGACAGCTAAACATAAAAAGAAAAAGACTGATGAAAAAAGTGAGATATTCTGTTTAGATTCTCTAGGTATGTTAAGTGCAGTTTGAGATTTTCTATAAACCCAGGAAATGTCATTGGAATTACATATTACCACTCATTTATGCAGTCTTTCGTGAGTGTGTGCGATGTTGTCAGCCACTTGTGGTAAGATAGGGGACACTGTCCCACCATCACCTGCCCTCTAGGCACCATCTGGCTCCCCTCTGCTACTCCATCAATTCTCCTGAATGCCTTTGGTCCTTCCTGCATCCTTGAAGACACTACTCCCAGAATTACCATACCCAAAGCAAATGTACCCTGAAGATGCCATCCCCGTGCCTGATAGCCTCTTGGATCAAATTCTCAGTCTAGCTGCAACAAGCTCCACACCCTCTGGACCTCTCCACTGATCTCACCCCCAACACCCTCACACAAAGTCCCCACTGCCTGCACGCTTTGTTCATCACCTCCCAGCTCAAATGTAAGCTACATCCTCAAGACGAATGCCCTCAGAGCCTAACAGAGGAGCCAGTGAACCCTCTGAGACCAACTCAAGGGAAGTGTGACAGGCGGAATCACAGCCCCCCCACATGTCCATGTCCTAATCCCCAGAACTTGTAAATATGTTATCTTATGTGGCAAAAGGTACTTTGCAGATGTGATTAAGGTTAAAGACTTTGGTTTTTTTTTTTTTTGAGACAGAGTCTCAAGCTGTCACCCTGGGTAGAGTGCCATGGCATCACAGCTCATAGCAACTTTTTTTTTTTTTTTTTTTTGAGACAGAGCCTCAAGCTATCACCCTGGATAGAGTACTGTGGCTTCACAGCTCACAGCAACCTCCAATTTTGGGGCTCAAGCGAGTCTCCTGCCTCTGCCTCCCAAGTAGCTGGGACCACAGGCGCCCGCCACACCACCAGGCCATTTTTTGGTTGCAGCCGTCATTGTTGTTTGGCGGGCCCAGGCTGGATTCGAACCCGCCAGCTCAGGTGTACGTGGCTGGTGCCTTAGCCCATTGAGCCACAGGCGCCTAGCCAGCTCACAGCAACTTCAAACTCTTAGGCTTAAGTGATCCTCTTGCGTCAGCCTCCCAAGTAGCTGGGACTACAGGCGCCCGCCCCAACACTTGGCTATTGTTTTGGTTATAGTTGTCATTGTTGTTTGGCAGACCCGGGCTGGATTTAAACCCGCCAGCTCCGGTGTATGTGGCTGGCGCCTTAGCCACTTGAGCTACAGGCATTGAGCCAAGGTTAAAGACTTTGAAATAGGAAGATTATCCAGCCATATCTGTGTGGCCCAGCTGCAGAGAACAGAGAGAGAGCCACTTGAGGACTCAGACTGCCTTTGCTGGCTTTGAAGTAGGGGCCAGGGGCTATGAGCCTAGGAATGTGGTGGCCTCTAGAACCTGGAAAGGCAAGGAATAGATTATCCCTTAGAATCGCCAGAAGGAATACAGTCCAGTCAGTTGACACCTTGATCTTAGTCTGGTGAGAACCACATCAGACTTAAGGCCTCCAGAATGGCAAGGTACCAAGTCTGAGTCGTTTCTAGCCACTTATTTTGTACTAATTTGTCATAGCAGCAGTGGGAAACAAAACCGGCCACCTCTCCTGTGAAGCCTTCCCTAATCCCTTGGGCCTACCACAGCCTTTCCCTGTTTGGAGATTCCAAACCACCCAAAGCCTGCTATGCCTGTTCAGAATGGTTCCAGCCATCTCAGTCCGTCCTAACTACCCCCAACAAAAAAACTGTGTTCTATCCAAGTATTAGGGGTTTTTTTCCTTTTGGTTTTCTGCTTTTCTTTCACAACACATTCCTCTCTAAAGAGTGCTGGTCACAGCCAGGCATGGTGGCGCACTCCTGTACTCCTAGCACTTTGGGAGGCTGAGATGGGTGATGCTTGAGCTCAGGAGTTCAAGACCAGCCTGAGCAAGAGTGAGACCTTGTTTCTACTAAAAATAGAAAAACTAGCTGGGTGTTATGATGGGTGCCTGTAGTCACAGCTATTTGGGAGGCTGAGGCAAGAGAATTGCTTGAGCCCAAGAGATTGAGGTTGCTGTTGAGCTATGATGCCACAGCACTCTACCCAGGGTGACAGAGTGAGTTTGAGTCTCAAAAAGAAAAAAAAAAAAAGGAGTGCTGGTCAAAAAACAGGTTTTCTTTTGTTTTGTTTTCTTTTTTTTTGAGACAGAGTCTCACTATGTTGCCCTCGGTAGAGTGTTGTGGCATCACAGCAACCTCCGACTCTTGGGCTTAAATGATTCTCTTGCCTCAGCCTCCTAAGTAGCAAGGACTACAGGCGCCCGCCACAACGCCCAGATATTTTTTTGTTGTAGTTGTAGTTGTTATTGTTGTTTGGCAGGCCCAGGCTGGGTTTGAACCCGCCAGCCCTAGTGTATGAGTTGGCTGGCACCCTAGCCACTGAGCTATAGGCGCCAATCCCACAAAATAGATTTTTAAAAGTTTTTCTGTTTAATGACTTTTGTCAGTAAGATGGTATCTGTTATGGACAGAATGTGTCTCCTCACATCCATATGTTAAAACCTTAATTTCATTGTGGTGATATTTGAGGCCTCTGGGAGGTAATTAAGTCCTAAGGATGGAGCCCTCAAGAATGGGATTAGTGCCCTTATAAGAGGTCAGAAGGGGCTATCTCACTCTCTTTCCAGAAGTCACTAGCTCACTCTCTGCCACATGAGACAGAATGAGAGGGTCCTCACAGAACCATGCTACCATCTGAGACTTCCACCCTCTAGAATTGTGAAAAATAAATGATTGTTGTTTAAGCTGCCCTGTCTGTAGAAATCTGTGATAGCAGCCTGAGGTAACACAGTATCAAAATACTATCTCATCATCTTGGCCAGCTAAAGTAAAATCAATTCATGATGCAGTAGGTTGGTTATTAATAGGCCAGTGTCTAATTTAAAGAACTATAATTATAATAAAGAGACACTTTCAGACAAATTTATTGCCAATAGCCTCTATATTCGTTTTAATTTTAGTTGAAGAAATTCAGTTAAATTGCAAATCTGTAGTCAAACAGCGTGTCCCTTGAGGACAAGGACCTGTCCCAGCACACTGGGTGGTAGATGGTCAATACTCATCAATCATGGTCAAATAGCTAAATGGTTAGGGAATACTCAGAGCAAGAACAGCACATACAGAAAAACAGTTGCGTCTAATTAAGCAATTACTGAGTATGGCTAGCTCTATTATAATCAATCTATTTTATTCAACACTCACTGCTTCTTCTTGTTGGATAATGCTGCTATAATTAGTAGATTTTTCAAAGGTGACAAGATCTCCACTGTGAAAGAATAGATAACAGAGAAGTAATTTTAGTAAGACACCTGTCTCTGAACCCAAGGGTGATGTTTCTTTTGCAGCGAGGTTATTTGTTTGGGGTATAACTTTTATTAAAAAATCCTCTCCCAAGTTTCTAGCCAAAAACAGTAATTATCACATGTTTGGGGTTAAAAAAATCCATTTCTGTAACTGGGACAACTGTGTGCTTATTTTTAAAGGTTCATTCCTTTCAGTAGCAAAGATATGATACCATCACGGGTAGAACTCCTATGGGAGAGGAAAAATCATCATGAAAATGAAATCTTATAACTTTCTGATTTCAGTGCTTTTTCAGTGATCAATCCAGAGACAACAATATCCCCTGAATTGCTGGAGGTAGCAGAGCACCTCCTGGAACGAGAACACTGGTAATTAATAATAGAGATGTAAGTTTCATTTCACTGTGCCTCTTAGATTTGTATGTGATAACGGACACATCTATACATAATGGAGATGGAGTCGGTCCTGCCCATGTAGTGTGATACATCTTTCCCTTAATTATGGGCTTTTGAGAAACTGGGATTCCTTGGGACTGGCCCCTGCACCAGAGAAGGTACGTTCTCTGGATGCTAGAGGTGGTGGAGTCTCCTCCTCGTCTTCCCTGTCAGCTCAGCTGTGGGCAGACATGACCCAGGTGGCTCCATCCATGCAGAGTCAACACATATGTGTCTTCCCTTGTGGTGGTTTTGGCTCTATGTAAACACAAACGGAGAGGAGGAAGCCAGTGGACCTTTACTCTGTGTCTGGAAGCAGGACAATGATGGTTCAGGTAGGGAGGGGGTGAGGGTCAGAGGGGAGGGAGAAAAATGGCTCTTATTTCTCACAGGAAGGTTCTACATCCCCAACCAGACACTGAACAGCCCCAGGGGCTCTCTTCTGAAGGTTTGCTGTGTCAGTTCATTCTTCAAGTCACAGAAAAGTGGGCAGAATACTTGATACCCAGCTGATAGATGTCTGCATATAATGTTCTATTTCAAAAAACAGATTCATGTTTTGAATATGAACCTACCAGAAAGGCACTTTCTTCATCGTTTAACAAAGTTATTATCAAAACAGATGTTTTACTTGGGTCTTTCCAATGAAGAGAGGCTTCGAGGCCATGGGATCCATTCGACCTGGAAAGATGTACGTATAAATTCTGCACATGCGCACAGGATGATGGGCAAGGTCAGGAGAGCCAAAGGCAAAGCATGTGAAGTGTCTTTGAGGTTCCATTTGTCGTGTGTTACAGACTGAGTTGTGTTCTCCCTAAATTCATGTTGAAGCCCTAGAGCCCAATGTGGTATATATGGAGACTGGATCTTTAAGGAGATAAGGTTAAATGAGGTTATAAGAGTGGACCCCTAATGCAGTAGGATGGAGGTCCATATGAGAAGAGAAGGAGATGCTAGAGAAGTAACTCTGTCCCCACATGTGCACAAAGAAAAGACCATGGAGGACACAGCAAGGAGGCAGCTCACTGCAAGCCAGGAGGAACTCTAACCAGAAACCAGGCTTTTTTGGCACCTTGATCTTGGACTTGGAGCTTCCAGAATTGTAAAAAATAAATTTCTGTTGTTGTTTTTTTGTTTTTAGATGCCATTATTATTTGCATTTTATTTTATTTTTTTTATTTCAGATTAACATGAGGGTACAAACGATTAGGTTACAGTGTTGGCATTTGTCTGGCAAAGCCCACCTTGTAGTGGAGCTTTCACCCGGGGCTGTGCTGTGTACCCTCACATTGTGCCCTTCAGGTAAGAGCTTACCAATCCCCCTTCCTCTTCACCCTTCTCTTCTCCCTCCCCCCCAAAGTTCTGTTGTTGAAGCCATCCAGTCTGTGGCATTTTGTTATGAAATCCCAAGCTAATGACATATCGTGTTGCAGTGATATCTTATGTAGGTATGACAATGACGGATTTTCCACGTCAAACTTACCAACAGCCCATTCCCACACATTCTGGGACATTATAGCAACAAAAACAATGAATGATAAGTAAAACTGAAAGTCTTTAGTGTAACAGACACAGAAAATGTCAGAAATGAAGATTCACTAAGTTAAGGGCTCATAGAAAAGAAATGTAATAACAAAAACCATGGACTTTATTCTTTTGAGATGTCATAGAGATGTGAGGCTTTCTTCAACTAAGTTGGGGGAAGAGGCCACCCCCAGGGCAGGCCTGGTGGCTCACCTCTGAATCCTAGCACTCTGGGAGGCCAACGTGGGGAGATTCTTTGAGCTCAGGAGTCTGAGACCAGCCTGGACAAGAATGAGACTTTGTATCTTCTAAAAATAGAAAAATTAGCTGGACTTTGTGGTGGGCACCTGTAGTCCCAGCTACTCAGGAGGCTGAGGCAGGAGGATTGCGTGAGCCCAGGAGTTTGAAGTGAGCTAGGCTGATGCTATGGTGCTCTACCCAGGGCAACAAAATGAGACTCTCGTGTGTGTGTGTGTGTGTGTGTATATATACACACACACACATATACACACAGACATATACATATATGTGTATATGTGTATATCCTTGGTGGATATAGCTGTGGTCCAGGGAGACAGGCCTATTTTCATAGAGGTTATAGCCTATAGGGGAGGAAAATGTCATTCAAATAATTGCTAAGATATTGATTGAGGGTTGTGACAGATGCAGTGTCAGCTGCAGGGGCCAGGGGCCATCTCATTCTCTTATTGATCCAAGTATCCACGTTCCTTTCAGCTGGCAGCTTGATCGGCTCAGGGGAGCATCCTTTTCGACTAGTTAGGCTGATTTGGTTGGAGTTTATCACATCACCATACTTGGACGGCACTTACTAGGCAATTCTGATGGTGACATTGATCTTCAGGAGTATCCTTTGGATACTCAGAAATAGGAATTTGAAAGCCAGAATATTTGGGTTCAGACTTAAAGGAATAACAAGGGACACTCTCAACTTTACCACTTATCCTTCTCCCTCAACCCCCACCCTGGTAGCTTTGGAATAATGAATAATGCTCATTATAATTGAATAATGCTGTCAATTATTTTGAGTTCTTAAATGGTACTGCTGAGTTTCTGCATGTGTTTGATGTAGAATATGGGTTTAATTCAACAGCAGTGGAAAGCTGAGTGGTATTATTCTCCTTGTCTTTTTTTTTTTTTTTTTTGAGACTGAGCCTCAAGCTGTCACCCTGGATAGAGTGCTGTGGCATCACAGCTCACAGCAACCTCCAATTCCTGAGACTCAAGCGAGTCTCCTGCCTCTGCCTCCCAAGTAGCTGTGGCCTGGCCACAACGCCCGGCCATCATTGTTGTTTGGCGGGTCTGGGCTGGATTCGAACCCGCCAGCTCAGGTGTACGTGGCTGGCACCTTAGCCGGTTGAGCCATAGGCACCAAGCCTCCCTCCTTGTCTTTATAAGTAAAACTACAGTGAACTAACTTGCCTGTCCTGCAAAGGCCCATCCTTGCTGGGGAGCTATATTACTTTTTAGCATTTAATTGGGAGATTTTAAAATAATTAGCAGGAGAGAAAAAATATTTCAACCTCATGGACATATGTCATCATCTACAAAAAATTCCCAACCTCCATTTAGCCAAAGGAATGTCAAGACTGTCTCTTTCCACTGCTGGATGCCCTAATTCAAGAGCATGGCTGATAACACAGGTCAAGGTGTAGCTTTAATGAGATTGTATTTATTTATTTATTTCTCTGAATATTTTAGGGGTACAAATGTCTTGGTTACTAGATTACTTTGTACTGCTTCAGTCAAAGTTATAAGTATGCCCATCACCCAGATAGTGAACATTGTCCCCTTGGGTATAATTTCACCTCCCCCCTCACTTGCTTGACTTCCATTGAGTTTTACTTCCGTCTGCGCACTTGAGTGCTAATTGGTTAGTTCCAATTTAATAGTGAGTACATGTGGTGTTCGCTTTTTCAATCGCTTAGGAGAATGGTCTCTCCGGGTTCATCCAGATTGTTGCAAAAAATATTAATTTATTCTTTTATGGCTAAGTATTCCATGCTATGCGTATATCACATTTTCTTAGTCCACTCCTGAATTGATGGGCACTCAGCTTGATCCCAGTCTCTGATTGTGAATCGTGATTGCATTCTAGTGCACATGTCTTTTTGATAAAATGAATTTTTTCCTTTGGGTGGATACCCCATAGTGGGATTGCTGGATCAAATGGGAGGTCTACTCGTAGTTCTTTGTGGATTCTCCATATTGTTTTTTTTTTCAATCATCTCTTTTCAGAGGCTTCATACAAGCAAGCAAAGGTCCACACAAAAAAAGCATGACTCAGAGGGGGAGTGAGGCCACAACCAAGTCAGGCCACAGGCAGGTGAGCAGAGAGTCGTCACTGGTGGGGATTCGTGGAGGTCCGAGCCCAGGTCGTCAGCACCCAGAAGGTCTGGCGGAATCGGCTGTGTGAACACTGCAGTCATTGATTATTTTTACTGTGGCCGGCAAGGCCAGGCAAGGCTAGAGAGAGAGGCAGCCCAGCCCAGCACTACAGAGGAGGTGTGAGAGGGTGAGGCTAAGGCCAGAGAAAGCCTGGGGATGGCCACTTCAGATGGAACCTCTCAGGGCGCCAGCCAGGATGGCTTGTCCGTCTTTGGACCAACTGCCCTTTGCGTCATTTCCTGAGTGTGGTTCTGATTCAGGCCTTTGGGACTTTTATCAGGCTGTGGTCAAAAGCACAGTCATTTCTCAAATATGGCTCCAAGGAAAGCACGTACAACATTCAGAGCCAGCCTTGCTGGGAAGGAAGAGCTTCCAGTACAAAACGGCATCTTTCCCCCGCCTACTCTCTGAGGCCTGTGATGCCTCATGAGGAGGCCAAAGCCTACAGCAGAAGCGAGTGTGTCCCATGAAGTCTTTGTGTTCTTGGGAGCTTCCCCTTCACTGTGGCTCCACAGAGCTCCAGACAGGCTGGGCCTGGGATGTTGAGATTTAATAGCTGCTCAGGGATGACCCAGTCAGCTGGGAATGGAGGCAGGAGGGCACAACAGGGAGACCAGGAGGAACAGAGGCTGAGAAGTCCACAGTGCTATGGGGTGGGCACCCTTGTCCAGCTCTGCCAGCAGTTGGCCATGTTGCTTGAGCGAGTCACGTGAGCCCTGGGGGCCCCAATTTTCCATCACTGTGAAGGGAGGGAAGGGATGGGATTTGATGATCTTCATGATCTTTGCCAGTCCCACTTGAACACGCGGATTCAGAGCCCCCCAAGCCCCACCACGGGGCTTACTAGACGGTTCTTCCTGCACATCATGCGGGGAGAGTGGAGAAAGACCGGGTTACTCCTGGGCCCCAGCGAATTGTCTACTTCACTCAGGACAGTGGGACAAAGCCTGAGAACCACTTTTTACTTTAATTGGTTTTTATGACCAATTTGGCTAAAAAAAAGGGGTTGGGCATAAAGATGACTGAGATGATTATATGGCACGCAACTCACCTTGATTCCAAAAAAAAATTACCTATAAAGTCTTTCAAATGTAGCACCAGCTTAATACGCTTTTTGGCATTTAAGTTCCTTTTCGTCTAACTACAATTTGCATTTGCATTCTCGGTTTTTGACATCATTTGTCATTAATCCAGGCTTTCATTGACATCATTTTGGCATCGTAACTTGCCCTCGCAAATCACTCTAACAGCAGTGAAACATCGTGAAGCAATTACAAAGGTAAGAGGATAAGAATGTAATAAAACCTAGTTCATGTACCACACTTGTTCAAGGTCAGCTATCAGAACAGAGGTGCTCCATCGTCTCGTCATGAGAGGGCCTAATTGCAATCGCTCCTTAAAGCACATGAGATGATTCTCTTGATTAGGAAAAGACACCCTTGATATGATGAATATTTTAATATATAAAGTGGTGAATATATCTTCATATAAGGAATGCCATTTATGACTACCAAAAAATATGTAGCTTCGATTATACTAATAATATTAACCACTAACATATACTGAGCATTTACTTATTGCTAAATGTTTTACCCTAATTCCCACAAGTACCTGTTAAGAATGTGGGTAAGAATTATATTCTTATTATTTATATAATTATATTACTATTCCCATTTTTCACATGAGTGCAGAGAAAAAGAATTCATAGAGCTCCAGATCCCGCCTTGGCTTCAGAATAGACTACTGCCTGTCCTACTATTCTTGTAAGATACATGTGTGTAATAAAAAAATAATGTGCACAAGAAGCATAAAAGTAAGACATCCGTCTTTTGAAACTTAAAATGAGCAGGAGCAATCTTATTTTAAAAACTAGCTTGCTGAGTGTTGTGGCTTCGTCGTTTTCTGAATGGGGGCTGTTGCCGTCATCCTGCTTAACTGGATCCTGACCTGTTTGATTTTATGGCCACTTTATTGCAAAATGATGACCCAGGGGGAGGCCTTTGGAAGTGGTGAAAGTATAAGCCATCCACATTCACCTTCTTGAGGCAAAACTCCGCGGCTAGGGGCCAGGCTTTGCTGGCAGACAGCAAATCACACGGTACATTGCAGCGAGCGTCTGTCTGCTGGAGCAGGACAGGTAAGGGATGCTGTGAACAAATGACACAGTTCCCCATGTGAAGGGGCTGAGGAGTGGTACCTGCTTTTAAAACTTTTCCCAAGCAAGGAAGAGTATCATCTTTAGGGTGTAATTCTCCATCTGTATGTTTTTTAAAGCTGCCTGACAACCCAGGTAATACACATTTTTTAACCTTAACAAGTTCTAGCCAGCCTTGAAAACCACAGGGTGGACAGGGCCAAAAGCAGGTTGCAACTTGGACACCTTATTAGTACCTGAGAGGGAGCTGGTCTGGGGTGTGTCAGAGATCTGTGGTGGCTCTTGGCCCCTTGCCCCAGGAAGGCTGAGCCCTGACTCCCAGGCCCTCCTGGGGCTGAGGCTGCACGTATGGAAAGAAAAGAGGCACCTTTGCGGGGTGGGGAAACCCTCTAAGGAACTGCTGGTCTATGCCAAGGGGCCCACACCCGCCAGGCCAGGAGCCTGTGACCTCAGTTTCTTGGGAGTGGGGCGGCCTGGAGGTCTCAAACCCTTTGCCTTTTCTGCTCTGGGGGCACAGCCAGCCAGCTGTGGACTTGCACCCCACCTTCTCCAGGCTCAGGGCCGCTAGGCAACCCCTGAGCTCATGGGCTGGCAAAAGAACAAAGCAATGGAAGAACAAAGGCACGGAATGTAGAAGGCATGGTTTTAGAAGCCTTTTAAAGGTCTTTAATAAGCCAAGTTGGCAAAGCCGAGAGGGAGGGAGAGAGAGAGAATTGCAGGGCAAGTGTTTGTGTCCATATATCCTGCAGAGAAACATGAGTTTCTGTAGAGTTGATATCAGAACTTTACATGAAATAGAAGGGGACTGCCTATCAAGAAAATGAAAAAAAGTTATCCTTGAAACTTGTCAACCAGGGATGTTGCCTGAGAGGTAGAGAACCCGGGAGAGGGAGGCAGAGCTGCCTCTCAGGCATGGTACCGCACACAGCCACGCGTATGAAGTACAGTATAAAGTATTTTACGCATTGGCCTCAACTCTTGCCTGAATTTCTAGATCAGCAGTTATCCCCAAGTCCCAGTCTCTATCTGGTTGTCAGCTAAATGTGACAACCTGGGGAATCTGGGGAGGCCATTCCCTGTAAAGTGGTGCTGCCCTTGACAGGGGAGCAGGGAGGGAGACTGAGCCGGACTTGGTGAGGAAGTCTTTGTCTACAGCATGCACAGCACATTTATGTCATTGTCACTTAAAAAAAAAAAAAGGCCTCAATCTGTTCATTTGCTTTCAAAATCAAACCTTGGCTCAGGGCGAATGCTGCCTCGGCAGTTTTCAGCGAGACCCACTCACAACCTCCACCAGGCCTGGTGACAGCAAGTGCCCTTGGCCCCAAAGCACCCACCACCTGCTGGTCCACCACCACTTCAGGAGTCCAGTTAGGTGGACATCAGTGCCTGGGTCCCCACTCTGTTCCTGACCCCCTGCTGCTTCTGCCCAGTGGGCGTGGGGGCAGCTGCAGAGATCAGGGCATCGGAATTTCTAAACTGATGGGGCTGAGGAGGGGCAATATGGAAGCACAGGGAGAAGATGGGGGCGTCCCTTGAGACTAGATTTTTTTTTTAGTTAGGTTACATGCTTTTTTAGAGTGCTTGGGGGTGGTAAGAGCAGACAAATCCCTCAAAGCTATCCCTTTGCTACCAAGCCTGGGTCCCATTCAACCTCTCTATAATGATGCTCTTTTTTTTTTTTTGAGACAGAGCCTCATCCTGTATAGAGTGCTGTGACATTACAGTTCACAGCAACCTCCAATTCCTGGGCTCAAGCGAGTCTCCTACCTCTGCCTCCCAAGTAGCTGGGACTACAGGCTCCCGCCACAATGCCCGGCCATGTTTTGGTTGCAGCCATCATTGATGTCTAGTGGGCCCAGGCTGGATTCGAACCCGCCAGCTCAAGTGTACATGGCTGGCACCCTAGCCCGTTGAGCCACAGGCACCGAGCCAATATAATGATGCTCTTATTGCCATTTCCTTCTCTTTCCTTAATACAAGGTCCAGAAAGAAAAAAAAAAAGCCTTGAAAAACTTGGCACAGCTGGGTGACTCAGAGGGTTGCTCTCGGAGAACTTGTATAGTCCAGTCTAAGAGGATCCTAGCAAGACACACTCTTTTTAGCCACCCCTGCCTCCACCCAGATCCAATTCCTCTTCCTCCCTTGGACCAACACTAACAGAAGATTTTTTGTGAATCAGTCCATGATTGCACACAGACAGAAATGCCTGTTTCACCAAGGCATGCAACTTTGGGAAACAACTAAAATGCTCGTCTGTAGGTTTGCAGGGCTCCCCTCTAGGTTTTAAACACAAGAGAGACTGTGCTCCTAAAAGCCAGAATGGGCTGTGAGAATGGGCCCTGAGCAGACACAGCTCACACCATGGGCTGATGACCTCCAGGGGCTCCATGCTGATCCTGTCCTGGCAACGGGCCTCCTGGTGCTGAGGGGCCCTGCTCCTGTTCTGTTCAACACAGACAATGCTCCCGTCTCCAGAAGAAGAGCAACCACGCCATCATGTCAACGTTCATGAGGATGAAAGTGCCAGAAGAACACTTTGAAAGAAAGGAAGAATTGCCCACCAACTGTGAGAAAAGGGATTGAGTGTGAGTGGAAGAAACACGGAGACCTCGGACCACCCTGAGGACTGGGGAGGGGAGGCTGTGGATAGTTCATGGGACCTGCTGTGATGGCCTTTCTGGATTGTAGGATTCTTCTTGATTTGCTGTTTTAAACTAAAAATTTTCCTGGAGGTAATTGTAGATTTATATGCGGTTGTAAGAAATAATTCAGAGAGATCTCCTTTTACACTCTGCCCAGTTTCCCCCAATGGTAACATTTTGCAAAAACTATAGTGTAGTATAGAGCTAGATAGTGACATTGTTACAATCCATTGATCTATTTTTCTTTCTTTCTTTTTTTTTTCTTTATTATGCCAGGTCTTTAGCTTTATTTGAGATTTTGACAAGACAATCTATTGATCTTACTCAAATCTCCCAAGTTTTACTTAAACTCTTTAGCGCGTGTGTGTTTAGTTCAACACAGTTACATCACCTGCACAGCTTTGTGTATCCTCTACCTTGGACAAGATACTGAACAGCTCCAGGGCCACAAAGATCCCTTGTGTTGATTTTATAACCACACCCCTCTCTTGGTCCTCCCATCCCTAGGTCCCTAATCTCTGGCAACCACTAATACATCTTCCATTTCAAAATGTTGTCATTTCAATATGTTTTATAAATAGACCCATATGGTATATAACCTTTGGGCACTGGAGGTTTTTCACTTGGCAAAATTCATCCAATTTGTCCTGTGTGTCAGTAGTCTGTTCCTCTTTACTGCTGAGTAGTACGTGCCCCATGGTATGGATAGACCACGGTGTGATTACACAGTCACCTGTTGAAGGACATCTGGGCCGATTCCAGTTTGGGGATGTGGTGAGTAAAGTTGCTATGAATATTCAAGTGCAGGTTTTTGTGTGGACGTAAGCTTTCATATCTCTGGAATAAATTCCCAAGAGTACAATTGTTGCTTTGGATGGTAATTGTGTGTTTAGTTTTGTAAGAAACTATCAAAGTGTTTTCCAGAGTGGCTGGACCGTTTTACCTTCCCACCAGCAATGTGAGTGATCTAGTTTCTCAACATCCCCCCAGCATTTGGTATTGTCACTATTTTTCATTTTCATCAATTGACAAGGGTACAGTTTTATCTCACTGTGGTTTTAATTTGTATCTCCATAATGAGTAATGACGCTGAACATCTTTTCATGTGCTCATCTGCTCATTTGTTGGCTATGTGGTTTGCAAATCGTTTCCATGTTTCTTCACATAGGCTTTCCAAAAGCAAAAGTTTTGATTTTGATGAGGTCCAACCTAATGAGTGTTTCCTGTTACGGATCATGCCTCTGGTGTCACGTCTACAAACTTTTTTCCTAGATCCCAAAATGTAAGTCTATGGTCCAAGTTAAGTTAATTTCATGTAAGTTGTAAAGTCCGGTTCGAGGTTCATTCTTTTGACATGTATTTGTCCAATGGCTGCAGCGCTATTTGTTCAAAAGCCACCTCCTCCTATTGATTTAATTGTGTTCCTTTGCCAAAACTTCACTGAGTGTGTTTTAGATTGATTTCTGTGTCCTCCACTTTGTTCCATTGATCTCTGTGTCCACACCTGCACCAGTCCTCAATGACAGCTACGGTGAGCCTTAACATAACGGAGAGTATTTTTTCCTCCCATTTTGTTCTATTTTGTCAAGCTTATGTGAGCTATTTGCTTTTTCCAGATACCTTTTAGAAAAAGCTTGTCTAAGTCTACAAAAAAATCTTTTTGGGATTTTTTTTTTTTAAACAAACTCATTGAGAAGTAATTCATATACATATATTTTGCCCATTTGAAGAGTGTGAGTCAGCATTTTTCTAGTATATTCATAGGGTTATGCGACTGTGCAGAAAAGAGATAACGCCACAGGCCTGAGACCGCTATCCTTAGAAAATCCTGCCGCCAAGTTTGGTCCTTGGCTGGGGTTTGGGAACTTGGCTCTTGAAGTGTTCCCAGTCAACAGTTCGCTGACAAGCACTCCGTCCACTGTGCCTAAACTGTACAAACAGTATGGTTTATACCGAACACTTGCTTTCCTTGGGGAGTCTATAATTTTGGCATGTGTTAGGCAGAGGTTGCCTATGTGACCAGCTCTGGATGCCCCGTCTCTAATGGGCTCTCCTGGGAAGAAACCTCATACACGTGCTGCTGCATTTTCATTGCTGGGGAAGGAGTGCACTTTGTGTCCCCCCCGTCCACCATGAGAGGTACAGAGTGTAAGAAAAGGCTCACATGGACACCACCAGACTCTACCTCCTTTCTCTTATGATTCTGGTATCTTTACTACGTCATTATCGTGAATCTGTGGCGTGAGTCCTTCTACTGGATCTCTGAAAGTGGAGGTGGTTTGGAGAACCCCAGTGCAGTGGGGGTAGTGGTTGAGAGTTGCTAGAATAACCTCAAGTCATTGTAGTAGGGCTATAGCATTATTTAGGAAACAGAAAGACCAGCTTGGTTGTTTTGGTGTGCACACATTTAGGATGGTTCAGTCTTACTGGTGGGTTTTTTTTTTTTTTTTTTGAGACAGAGCCTCAAGCTGTCACCCTGATAGCCACAGCTCACAGCAACCTCCAATTCCTGGGCTCAAGCGAGTCTCCTGCCTCCGCCTCCCAAGTAGCTGGGACTACAGGCGCCCGCCACAACGCCTGGCCATTTTTTGGTTGCAGCTGTCATTGTTGTTTGGTGGGCCCGGGCTGGATTCGAACCCACCAGCTCAGGTGTACGTGGCTGGTGCCTTAGCCCATTGAGCCACAGGCGCCGAGCCTTCCTGGTGGGTTTTTAAAATCATTATATAAGGTCCCTGCTATAGTTCGAATATTCCTCCCCTCTAAAATTCATGTTGAAGGTTAATCCCCAATGTGGCAATATTGAGAGATGGGACCTTTAAGAGGTGATTAGGTCATGAGGGCCCTGCCCTTAAGAATGGATTAATCCATTAATGGATTAGCAGTGGTTCTCAACCTTCCTAACGCCAGGATGTATTTTCATTGTTACAAAGGGGTCGCGACCCACAGGTTGAGAACCGCTAATGGGTTAATGGATTAAAGGGTGATCATGGAAGAGGAACTGGAGTCTTTATAAGAATGAGAAGACTCCTTAGCTAGCAGGCTCAGCTCCCTCTCCATGTGATGACTTGTGTTGTTTTGGGACTCTGCAGAGGGTCCCCAACAGCAAGCAGACCCTCACCAGATATGGCCCATTGATTTAGGACTTATATGCCTTTATAACTATAAGAAATAAATGTCTTTTATTTATAAATTACCTAGTTTCAGGTATTCTGTTGTAATCAACAGAAAACAGACTAAGACAGTCCCTTTCTGTCCTTAATAATTTCTTTTGCTCTGAAGCCACACATAGTATGGCTCATTTAATAGATGAGGAAACTGAGGCACAGAGAGGTTATGCCGCTTGCAGCTCATCAGTGTTAGAGCAAGACAGTCTGTTCCAGAGTCTCTGTTCTTATCCACATGGAGGATTGCACAGCATTATGCTGCCTTTCTAGGAGAATTAAAATTATTTCAGTAATTAAACTGGATGGGCCATTTCTCCAGGACTTCTGCAAAAGCTCCCTATTAGTCTCTCCCCCTCTCCCATTCATCTGCCAAAGTCCACCCTCAGATTTTCTTGTTCTTTAAGCTCATCTCTGCCTCAGGCCCTTTGCACTTGCTCTTTCCTCTGCTTGAAATGCTTATTTGTCCCAGATCTTCCCATCGGGGCTCCTTTCCTGGCACTCTGCCCAAATAGCATCATCTCAGGGAGGCCTTCCCATGACTCCCACGTATGGTCTTCAGATCACATCAGCTATTGTTCCTTTTTAATTCTTTCTCCTTGACTAACACTCATTAAGTGGAGAGGCCTTGTTTACCTTGTTCACTGATCTATCATTAGTGGCTAGAATAGGCCTGACTTATTGTAGAAACTCAAATATTTATTGAGTGAACAAATATTAATAAACAGAGGATAAGTTATAGAGTTTTTGTTACCTGAAAATCAGAGAGGTAAACATTTTTTGAGACCTGAATTTTAAGAGGTATTTGTGACACAGATTCTTATGTAAAAGGTATCATGAATATGGGCGGCGCCTGTGGCTCTAAGGAGTAGAGCGCCGGCCCCATATACCGGAGGTGGCGGGTAAAGATATCGTGAATAAAATTGATGACATTTTCATTAGCACAACTCATTGATTATTAACATTGTAACATTTATTATATTTCTGTCTCCTAAAATACATATTTAGTAAGTATTTTTTTGACATAGAGTCTCACTTTGTCCTCCTTGGTAGAGTGCTATGGCATCATAGCTCACAGCAACTTCAAACTCTTGGGCTCAAGGGATCCTCTTGCCTCAGCCTCCCAAGTAGCTGGGACTATAGGTGCTGGCCACAGCTCCCAGCTATTTTTAGAAAAATAAAAATAGCTCACTCTTGCTCTGGCTGGTGTTGAACTCCTGAATTCAGGCAATCCACCTGCCTTGGCCTCTCAAGTGCTGGGATTACAGGCGCGAGCCACCGTGCCTGGCCTCATTTAGTAAGTTTTGAAATGTGGCATTGCTGAGGAATATAATGCTTTTTTTTTTTTGAGACAGAGCCTCAAGCTGTCACCCTGGATAGAGTGCAGTGGCATCACAGCTCACAGCAATCTCCAATTCCTGGGCTCCAAGCGAGCCTCTTGCCTCCGCCTCCCAAGTAGCTGGGAGTACAGGCACCCGCCACAAAGCCTGGCCATTTTTTTGTTGTTTGGCGGGCCGGGCTGGATTCGAACCCGCCAGCTCAGGTGTACGTGGTTGGCGCCTTAGCCCATTGAGCCACAGGCACCAAGCTGAATATAATGCTTTTAAAAATAATATAATGCTTAAAAATAATTTCTTCCTTGACTAAGACTTTAAATTTCATCAATTATTGAATAATTTGTTGAACAGAGTACATGAAAAGCATCTGCTGTTGGATTTGTCTCACGAATAAGCTAACATTACCCGTGCCCTTTTCTTTATCCCCTGGTAGTCCTCCTCCTCTTCACTGATGAGAAAGCCTATTTTCTTTATCCCACAACACTGCTCCTCTCCCCTCTCTCTGTGATGCCTGAAACATATGCAGGGTCTCCGGGACACTAATGGCCTCTCACCCCCAGTGCCAAGTGCCTGCCTGGTTAGCTGCCTCCTTGGAGTGTGCAGAGCTCTTTCCGTGTCCCGTTAGTTGGCTGACTGCTGGGCACACTCTCCCGTTAACCAAAATAAACCTCTCGGCACAGCTATTCCCTTTCCCGGCTTCTCCATTTTTGCTGATGTAACTTTTCCATCTTTGTGACTAAGGGATGAATAAGAGATGGAAGAGGAAGAGCTGGTCTGAGACAGAGCATAATGACTTTATTTGAGGTTGAGTTCGAGGTTTTGGTGGGACAGGTGTGGCTGAGTCATCTCTGTGCCCTTCTATTGACACTGACTCAACCAACTGCCACATTCCGCAGGCCCTGACTCCGAGAGACCTCTCAGACCTGCCTGTGGCTGGTTCAGATGCTCTCGGCAACCCCTGCAGCAGCCTGGGACCGGCCTCCTCCTTAATCTACTCTTCTTAACCCCCAAGCTGAGTTTTCAGCTCTTCAACAGCTAGTTCAGTGCCTACTCTGAATAAGGATAGATCTCAGTCTGTTCCTGCAGGTATAACAAAATACTTTAGACTGGGTAATTTATAAATAAAAGAAATGTATTTTTCACAGTTCTGAAGGCTGGGAAGTACAAGGTCATTGGTGCTGCAGCGTCAGTGTCTGGAGAAGTCTCTGCTTTTTTTTTCTTTTTTACACAGTGGTGAAGTCTCTGCTTTTTTTCTTTTACACAATAATTATACATATATATAGGGCCCATGTGGTATTTTAAAACATGTATACAATGTGTAAAGATCAAATCAGGGTGTTTAGCACGTCCATCACCTCAAACATTTATCATTTCTTTATGTTGGGAACATTTCGAATCTTCTAGCTATTTTGAAATACACAATAAATACATTGTTAACTATAGTCCCCCTCCTGTGCTGTCACACGATAGCCCTACTCCTTCCTTCTAAGTATGTCAGTATCCATTAGCCCACCTCTCGTGCTCGCACCACACTTCCCAGACGCTTCTAACCACCATTCTCCTCTGCACCTCCCGGAGATCAGCATTGTTAGCTCCCACATATGAGGGAGAACATGCAGTATTTGCCTTTCTGTGCCTGGCTTATTTCAGTTCCTACCACGACCTCCAGTTTTCATTCTTTGTTCCTAAGAAGGCACCTTGGGGCTGTGTCCTCACATGGCAGAATACACAAGGGCAAAAGGGATGAATGATGTGTCGCCGAACTTTTAATCGATATGCATCATGAAGGGACACACACATTCATACCTCAGCGGGATCGAAACTAGCAAAGCTCCACGGTGTCTGCCCTGGTGGGGGTTTGGATGATGGTTCCGCCTTGTTTCTCACGGGAAGCCTCTGATGGACTTACAGACGACCCGCACTGCCCAGCCTAGCAGTCGAAGCCCTCCGAGCTTGCCTTCCAGATTCACCTTCTACAGTGGCTCCACACACTCCCGCACAGAAGGAACCTCACGTCTTCACATCCCTTCAGCTCTGCTCACCTTTATCCCTAAGCTGGGAGGTCATCTGCTGTCCCCCTTCCCTCTCCTACACCACCTGTCAAAATTTTAATCTGTCCTTCATGGTTTTAGCTCACAGCCCAGCTCCCTCATAGGCCCTTCATGATCCTCTGCCCCACATGTGGGCTCCATCTTTGAGTTCTCATATGATCTTTTGCCCATTTCTGACCTTGATCATGTCAACCTTAGTATCAAGTGAAATGTCTGATCTTAGCTCCCTATGAGGTCTTCAGTGAAGGGTCTATGTCTTATCCAGGTTGGAGGCTTCTCATCTTTCCACCTCAGCAGGTGCCTCACACATAGGATGCTTTATATAGAGGGTGGCCATGCACTTTGTTATAATTTGTTGTCTAAACTAGAACATTTTTGAAAGTCAAAGGAGCACTATTAATAATTATGTTGGGCTACAAATGAAACTGAAATTGTCCTTGGCTGCTTGGATGTACGTCATCTATTTATAACAGATGAAGACTCCATGAATAGTTCATGAATTAAGCACAAGTGCTGGCTACGTAGATGGGCAGTGAGCAGTGTGAAAAAGGAAAGAATCTTTCTCGAAGCTGCCATTTTGGGGGATGGTCCTGCTGGGTGGGTGGTCCTTGAGGTATGTCCAAGGGAATAGATGAATTCAGGATGGTCCTATTAGAGATGAGAAGGAATGGCATCATGGAAGGATGGAATGGTGAGAGCAAAGGCAGAATATACATTTGATATACACAGAGAGACGCCAGTGTGGCTGAAATTATGGTTTATACTGGGGAGGAACAGGCAATATGGCTGGAAAGAGGAGCAGGAAGGAACTGGGCTGCTAGCACCCATCTGGCCAGGGCACGCGCCCTCATGTTTCTGAGAAGGGAAAGAGACAAAGCAGACGCAGAATGTTGGGGAGGTTGGTCTGGTGGTTGTGGTTAGACTGGGAAAGAGAGGAGAGAAGGTCATATGGGATCTCTGGAAATAATTTCAGTGAAAGATGACAAGGGCTTAAAGGAAACATCAGTACCAAAATGAGTGAGTCAGTAGAACTGAAAGGGAAACATTAACAGGGCTTTGTGCCCGAGGGGAGGCCAGGGTGGCTTTGCAGTGCCACGTTGTCCAGATTCTGCCTATTGGTATCTTAGATCAAAATAAGGAAGTCAAGGGGCAGAGACAATTTGGAGGAAGATTCTAAGTTTAGACTTTCACATATTGAGTGTGAGGCAGCCATGGGCCCAGTGGAGAGCCAGAGACAAATGCCTGGCTCAGGACCAGGGGTGACAGTTTAAGAGGCATCCACCTGTGAGAGGTGACAGGTGAGAGTTACAACGACAGAGAAGGAGTGGGGTGGGGGCATGGCACAGAGTCCCGAGGGCTAAAGAAAGTTTCAAGAGAGAAGTGCCGATTTCTAGCCACCTTGCCTATTTCTCCCTCATGAAAATCATAATTCGAGCCATACTCATTTCTCCCTCTGAATATGTCAATTGTGTCAACTTTTGCATAAAAGTTGAGAAGAACAAAGACTCACTTCGTGAACAAATGGCTCTGTCAATTGGAGTGAAACTTGAAATGAAGTTTCCAAGGGAGTGAACCGGAAGTCCAATTTCTTGGGCCAAAAATGCTGCCAGAGGCTGCCAGAGGTGCTGTTGGTCAAAGACCTGTTGATGTGACGTATGTGTCTCCATCTCTAAAGAGGACTTCAAGGCAGAACAACCAGTCGGTGAGATGCGTGGGTCACTTCCAAAGTTTTGATATAGACCATGTTATGGTCCATTATTTCCCTTCCAACAAACACAGTCGGCAGCCTCCTTTCTGATTTGCCCATGCAAGTTTCACCTTGCCTGGCTTATTGGTGCTGCGGAAGAGCTTCCTTTGTTTCCATAAAAGCACAAATTTTATGTTTCTTGATTTTTGTGTAACTCAAAACTTCCATAATAACCATGTACAACTAAAATATGAATGATTCAAATATTACCCAGGCTTGTGACCCAAAGCCGAAGTACCCCAATGACAGAGACTAACCTGTGATGCCTTTTCTCGCCTAGAAGGTAGCAATACTGGGCATAGAAGAAAGAACTTTTCTTGATACAGATTCCATCGTAATGATACCTGAAAAAAGAAAGGTCATCCAAAAATTAGGACAAACTGTTGGCATGCTTTCTGGAAGGCACAGAGAAGGTTGGCTAATGAAGACTTAGAGTTCTTCTCTAGGTTTTATCAGTGACTCCATTTATTCTAAAAGGCTGATCTTTCAGACTGACCAAACTGTGTTAGGTAGACAAGCAATTTCATACTATTTCATAATTATGGGTCTTGCAATCTTAGAGAGATGAGACCAGGAACACCTCCTATGCCCCTGCCATTCGTATGGAGTGACACCAAGGCTCCCTCTCCTGAGATATAGATTCAGGGTCTCAGAAACCCAGTCCAGTGGGCAGGCTCCTCCCCTGCAGCCCTTCCCTCCTCTGCCCAGCCCAGGAAACCGCAGCAACTTGTCCAGTCTCAGAGCAAAATGAAAAATTTTCAAGTTAATTATTGCCAAAGAATAAGGTTTGGCAAAAACTTCCCGTCTTCCATCCCTTCATGAGTGGCAGTCCCTTTTCCTAAATTGGCTTTGATCCCTTCTCACTGACTTCCGGTCTCAATTTAAAACAAATGGGCTTGGTGCCTGTGGCTCAAGTGGCTAAGGCACCAGCCACGTACGCCTGAGCTGGCAGGTTCGAATCCAGCCCGGGCCCGCCAAACAACAATGACGGCTGCAACCAAAAAATGGCCAGGGGTTGTGGCAGGTGCCTGTAGTCCCAGCTACTTGGGAGGCTGAGGCAGGAGAATCGCTTGAGCCCAGGAGTTGGAGGTTGCTGTGAGCTGTGATGCCACAGCACTCTATCCAGGGTGACAGCTTGAGGCTCTGTCTCAAAAAAATAAAAATAAAAAATAAAACAAATGACAACAAAGAATAATAATTGAGTGACAATTACAACATGATACACCAGATAACGCTGGAATTTCCTTTTGCATGGAAAATAGAAACTTGGGACCTAGCTTCCTGAATATTAATTCATGTATACTAATTAGATGAAGACCTAGAAATTTTTGTTCAAAACATAATAAAACGGTTCCATTATCCTACGTGTGTGATTATTTAAATATTTCAGTAATGAGACACTTACATGTGCAGACATTTAAAGGGTTATAGTATATGTGTATGCATATAGTTTGTTCTGTTTTGCCATTTTTTGCCACTCGTTTTGTGATTTTTTTCCAAATCCCAGTTTTTAACATTTGAAATAAAACAAAAATTATAAACCTACCTGGCACTTCCTCTTGTGCCCAGCCTCCGGGTGCCAAGATCAGGGAAAACCAAGCGCACTAGCTACAAAAATAAGCCAGATTTTGAAGCTGAAATTTGAAAATTTAGACACACACTTCCCATTTTTTCTCTTTTCTTTCACCATTTAATTTGTTTTTCCTGTTTCTGATTATAAAGAACGTAGATGTAAATGACCCAGATGAGAATGAAAATGACAACATTCCACCCAGAGAAAACTGCCCCTTGAAACTCGGCGTCGCCCCTTCCAGTGTTTTGCTCACAGCCTCCAACCTGTGTTTATGTTCCGTGCTCACGCGTTCAATGTGTGTTCACACGTTAACACCTGCCGTCTCACAGTTAGCTCGTCTGCGGTTTCACCTTCTACTTTCTACTCTCCACATTCTACCACCGACATTTCCTCTTGTCATTAAAAAGTTTTTGGAAACAGGGATTATTAACAATTACCTCGTAGTCCCTCCTGTGGGAATGCTGTGATTTTACCGTTTCCCTCATGTGACACTCGTTTCCACTTTTTGTCATTCATTTGTTTATCTTCTTCTCTCACTTTCAAGGTTTTTGTTAGTGAATATCTTAAACTCTCTTTTTTTTGTTGTTGTTTTTTTGAGACAGAGCCTCAAGCTGTGACCCTGGATAGAGTGCTGTGGCATCACAGCTCACAGCAACCCCCAATTCTTGGGCTCAAGTGAGTCTGCTGCCTCTGCCTCCCAAGTAGCTGGGACTACAGGCGCCTGCCACAACACCTGGCCATTTTTTGGTTGCAGCCATCATTGGTGTTTGGTGGGCCCTGGGCTGGATTCGAACCCGCCACCTCAGGTGTACATGGCTGGTGCCTTAGCCTGTTGAACCACAGGCGCTGAGCCTGAATACCTTAAACTCTTGATTGACTTAGCTACTTCTGATGCAGCGTCTCATCCCCCATTTACCTTGCTGACATACACTTTGTCAGAGAACACTGACATTACACTTAGGATCAGGAGACACTTGTTCCAGTTTGCCAGTCAGAAGAGGTTCATGGCATGCATGGTACCCAGGTGCGTGTCTGTTCAGAGTGGAAATCCTGGATGCTGATGAAATTACAAAACACAGAGCTGGGAAGCCTTAATCTTTGGAGCTGTCAAGTAACAATGTCCTCTCTTTTCCTACATCCCCTCCACAACCATTCGGCCCCTGCTTCTGCTTGGTTTCATGTTGCATCGCTCTTTCTTTTATTTTATTTTCTCCGAAGCAGCAGGATGGAACAGAAACATCACATGTTCCTCGCCCTGTCTGGCTCTTAGGTCCTGCCTCTCTCTACAGGAAACTCACACGTGCCGGGAGTGAAGGAGCCAAGAAGAGAGAGCAGAGAGGCAAGTTTGTCACAAACACCCCTGCCCTGGGAGCACGTGCAGAGGGTCTCACAGGGAAGGAGAACCAAAATGCACAGAAGATACAAGTCAAGTCTAAAATAACAAGAGACAAAAGGAAAAGTCAGCCAACTTTAACCGCAGAATTTGAAGCCCCAAATTCCTGTTGTGGACAAGAGATTCTGACTTAAAGTCACTCAAAACCTTACTAAATGAAAAAAAAAAAAAACCTTACTAAATGCCTAGTTGTAAAATAAATATTGAGGTGCAAATTGTAGATACCTAAAAGAATTATTATAAAATATATAGCAGTCTCAGATTTGAACCCTAGGGAATAGTCTGGAGTTTTGAAGGGTGAAGTAGAAGTAAGCGTCCTGGCTGTCTGGCAACATAATCATCTGCATATTTGATATTGCCAAGTCTCTCCCATCCTAGACTATTCTGTGATTTTATTTTATTTTTTTGAGACAGTCTCACTCTGTCAGCCTGGGTAAAGTGCTGTGACATCATGGCTCACAGCAACCTCAAACTCTTGGGCTTACGCAGTGCTCTTTCCTCAGCCTCCCAAAATTAGCCTGCCACAATGCTCAGCGAATTTTTCTACTTTTAGTAGAGATGGGGTCTCGTTCTTACTCAGGCTGGTCTCGGACTCCTGAGCTCAGGCGATCCACCGCCTTGGCCTCCCAGTGTGTTAGAATTATAGGCGCGAGCCACTGCAATGGCCTTCTGTGATTTCATTTTAATACAGCGGGCAGGCATATCACAGTTAAAATGAAAAAATAAAAATACACCAGGGAAATTACTTTACTTGCAGAAAATATAATTCAGTTAAAAAATTATGTACTTAATATACACAAATCAACAGGAAAAACACTAACACCTGATAGAAATGGCCTGGAGATAGACACACAGAAGATGTACATGTGGGTCACACAGATACACAAGACCAAAGCACGTGCAAAAGGGCTTAACTTCCTCCCAAATCCAAGAAATGCCAAGTGGAGACAGCTAACTATAATATTTACCTAACAGGTTTTCTAAGTTAGGAATATTATGGATTGGGGTGAGAACATCATGAACGAACAGGGTGATCTGGCTACAATTGGTTACAGTTGGTTGCAGAAGGCAATTTGGTAGCCCTTAACCTAGGGAAATGATCAGATGCAAGTGGTAATTTACCTTGCTTAGAGTGGAGGGAAATCATAAATGACTTATATTTCCAATAAGGGATATGGAATTAAACTATGGTAGATCCAAAATATATATATATATTTTATTAAATCGTAGCTGTGTATATTAATGCAATTATGGGGTACAATGTGCTGGTTTTATATACAATTTGAAATGCTTTCATCAAACTGGTTAACATAGCCTTCACTGTATTTTCTTAGTTATTGTGTTAAGATATGTATATTCTACCCTTAGTAGATTTCACATGTACCCTTGTAAAATGCACCGTAGGTGTGGTCCCACCAATTACCCTCCCTCCACCCATTCTCACCCCCTCCTCATTCCCTTTCATCTTGGGCTGTAGTTGGGTTATGGCTTTCATATGAAGTGTGGGTGCTTATAAATTAGTTTCATAGTAGAGCTGAGTACATTGGATACTTTTTCTTCCATTCTTGATATACTTTGCTAAGAAGAACATGTTCCAGCTCCATCCATGTAAACATGAAAGAGGTAAAGTCTCCA
>CAUYRH010126848.1:0-21657 GCA_963574655.1 Perodicticus potto | reverse complement strand
AATGCACTCATTCACCTTCCCCCCGGCGGAAGGGACTGCATTCATTCGTTTCCTGGTCAAGGAACCCATACACCTATATATACCCTAAGGCTAGAGGCCTAGAGGAGGAGATGGGGAAAGACTGGGAGAGGAACGGAGAGAGCTTCTCTCTCCCTACTTGAAATCTCTCCCACTACCAGGAGCTTGGGTGTTTTCTGTATTCTTTTCTGTAAATCAATTTTGCCTTATCACGGATGGGTGGGAGGGGGGAAATAATGTAATGAAGAATAATAAAATACATGTATTTAAAAAAAAATAAATAAAAATAAAAAAAAATAAATAAAAAAATAAAAAATAAAAAAAAAATAAAAAAGAATTTTTGCTTATACACTTGATAGTATTTGAACCGGCTTTTGGAAACATTAAAATGTTTTTTCAGTTAACATCTACTCAGTAATACGCAAAGCCCTATGCAAAAATAATTTGCCATTTATTAAGCACTTGATGTATACCTAACACCTTTTCCTCTCCTACCAGAAAAAAAAAATTACATACTGACCTCAACATACCAGGCCCCAATACTATTTTTCATATAATATTTCATATTAATTCTCCCCCAAATCCTATGAGCTGAGCTTCATCATCTCCATTTTAGAGATAAAGTACCTTCCCACATGTTAAATTACAAAGGCAACATTAAATAAACCTAGGTCCATCTTACTCTATATTTGGTATCTTAACAATTGTGTTTTCATTCCTCCCTGGAGGAGATAATAATGAAGTGTACGAAGCACAGTCCTTGCCTTCAAGGATCTGAGCATGTCTTTAAAGAGATGATAGAACACACCTAAGTAAGTAAACAAAAAAACATGATCCAGAAAAACAAAAATAAAATGCTACCCAGTTTGGCAGAGAGTTTTCAATATTACTACATTTATAGTTCAGTTCATCATTGGAGTTACACAAAACCCAGGCCAGAGGACGCACCACCTTTCTTCTGAAGAATTTGAACTTGACAGTAAAGAATAGTGACCAGGGGTTAGGAAAAGTTTTCTCCAAAGTTACAAAATTGTTAGAAATCTCCTCCATAAGCCCCGTCCTTCATCCTTCCTCCTTGCATTATTATTCTCAGCTCTCTTCAGGCTCCCAGAGCCCTCACACTGAGCCTGCAGACCTCATAGCTCGACTCTCCTTCTTCCCACTGCACATTTGTTTCTCTGTTTTGTTTGCTTTGCTCTTTTCCTAACTCCTCTGTTTTTCATGACCAACATTATCCCTTCTGTGTCCAAGCATCTCAGACCTTTACTTGAACTCAGGGACAGCTAATTCTCATTCTTGGAGTCCCACAGATTTGGATCAATATTAAAATGAGTCATTGAATGTTGTGGTTCATATATCTGACCATACAACTGAATTGGATAATTACATGCTTACCATAGCACATATCCTGCTGACCCAATCTAGACATCATAAGTCAGAATCTCCAGGGTTAGGGTTTTATAATCTGTGTTTTTCTTCTAAGTCTCCCCCTGTTGACCTGGATATTTAGCTAGGCTTAGGAGTCACTGATCTAATCCTCCCAATCTGTATTTTCCAGACAGAAAAAGCAAGGCCCACCCAGTCGCAGAGATGGTTGGTGGGAGAAGTCTAGAATAAAATTTAGGTCTCCAACATTTCCAATTACATTGTCTAGAAATTCACTTGACCTTTTGGCTGGAATGCAGAATACAAGTAAGGGACATAGTTGGGTATCAAGCACCCCAGGTTCTTATTGGGTAGAGACATGAACATCAGGACAGGAATTAAGTATGCAATGTGAATCCAAGGAAAATATTAAATAGAAAAGGGACATGGCCAGAGCTGTGCTGAGGGTAACCAATTAGTCTACTGGGCTACTGAGTGTTGATGACTTGATACAACATTCTCCCCAAGTATTATGTTTAACTTGTAATTCATGATGCCTTAACTCATAGAAACAAAAATAAGAGATTTTCAGAATAGGTAGATGGAGCAAAAGGCCTTTCTAAACTTCTTAGCACATTACAAATCATGTATTCCTACCACAGTCTTTGATCATCCCTATCCATCTGTGAGCTACGACAGGTGCCAGTGAGGTTTATTTTCACTTTTATATCTTTAGAACCAAATTGCTCACAAAATGTTTATGAATCTCTGATTTTTCAGTCTCCTCACCTGCAAGATGGAGATGATGATAATAACTCCCAGGATTGTGGTTGAGGCTTACATTAAACCTTGAAAGTGGAAGACCCTAGCAAAGAGTGGAAGAGCCTTGATAGATGTTATAGGAAATACACATAAAACAAATATAAAATGTATGTAATTTCAGGATGGAGTGAGAGAGGGGAAAACCTTACTAAAAGCTGGGTAAGCCTAGAAGAGGCAAGAGATTGCCTATTATACAGTGGAGGGAGACAGTGGACAGGAGTGAGACAAGTTTGGGGGCAAGACTTTCTTCTTCAAGACTTTATTCAGGGACTATCTCTGCAACATAATGTAATCCACGGGCAGCCTCAGGGCCCCTGACCCTACTTCCAGTCTTACCTGCGAAGCCTACTGTTCAAATACTCATGTTATCAAATTATGATGTAGTTTCCATGTCTAGTCTCAGTAAAAAGTTACCTTCCCCGAACATTCAAAGACTTAATGCTTTTTCTACCTTTAGTTCTTTGTCAAAATCAGTTTTTAGGAAGAATCTCACCAATGTATGACATAGTTCACTAAAGCTTTGGGGGGATTATTCACATTCTACACCCTCTTCCAGGCATTTTGTTTTAAATAAAGACGTCTTTAGTGAAAAGCAAAATAAAATACAATAAAAATAGATCTCTAAGTATGAAATTTCGAATAGCACTCAGTCAATGAAAAGAACGTTTTGGTTGGGATAAAGCAGCTGGAGCCATTGTGCAGGGGGTTTATATTCTGAGCCACATTGGCAGCTGCCTGCCCTCTACCCAGCAAGCTAATTATAACCCCTCTATCAATCCAGTGTGTGTTTTGTGTCTGAGCGTTGAACAACATTTGCACATACCCCAGTGCTTGCTATTTCTCCACATGTGGAATGTATTTTAGTCACTGCTCAGCAACAACAGACCTCAAGTGTAAATCTTACCCTTAGAAATTTGTCATTGCCTTGGTGATTAGAATAATCACCCAATCCCTTCTTTCATTCCTGTTGTAGACAGTTCACAATTAAAGAAAATAAATCACTATTACAAACCTGAAACAAGACCCACAGGAAAGGTGCTCCTTGGGGCACAGAAAGTAAGCCTGGAGCTTCATTAGAAGTTGACTTTTCTCCAGGAGCCTCAGAGGATTCTTGTTTAGATGACAAAACAACCAAGAAAAGTTCTTCTGGGATAATGTCACTTTAAAGCCTGTTGCTATGGGAACTACATTTCAAAATCCTCTCAACTGGGGCTTGACTAAAGTCATGTTCCCTGAGGAGCAGACAAAGCCCAGGCAGGAAGCAGTGTAGGAAGAACTATTTTTAACTCTGTTCCTTTTGTTGCAGAACTGCCCTCTTTCCAAAACTTGAATTTCTGTAAAGTGCTTCTTTGTTTTATTTATTTTTTATCTTTTTAAAATTGCGTTCTATTTGTGTCATGTCATATATGAAATGTAAAGGCAATACAATGTCTCTCACAGGTGTGCATTAACTCTCAGACTTCTAGTAGCACAGGGTTGACTCCAACCATACTAACCGTCACCACACACCGGAGTAGGCCAAGCATATGTGTCATAAGTCACAGATCAGGACCCAAGAACAAAGATAGCAACTAAAAAGTCTTCATTTGAAAGGGTCTTCATCAGCCCTGAGAAAGCAAATATCCAGATTCTTAATCTCCAGTTACGTTTATTAAGTATTTTCCATTCATTAATATATAAACCTATTCATAAATAATATATATTTAATAAGGAATTCTAGAGCTAGATAGTACCTTGGAAGTATGTCTGGGATAATTAACATGTGCTAAATAAAATGCCTATGTACCAAACACTGTGTTGGAAGTTTTATATACATTATATAATTTACACAGACAGAGTAATGTGCACAAAGTGAAAATTTGGCATGCCTAAAAATATCTTCCAAAGACGTTGCAATATGATGAGTATCAAGAACACAAACACTTTTACTAATATGTTATATTTTGTAAATGCTGACCAGTGCCAGAAACTACACATTTAGCTTTATATATATCAATTCAGTTAAATTTCACAAAAATCCTTTTATGTGGGTATTATTATTATCCTACTCTGCATAAGAACATCTCCTTGAATCCAAGGAACCAAACTTTCTTTCCTGTTAGTTTTGATGGCATGATCTCTTTTAGGCCTCAGCTATTTGTAGTGATAGAGGATTTTCAGGATTTGCTAGATAAATAGTCGTGAAAGAAGAATAAATACAAAAGGTCAAGTGTTAAAGGTGAGTAACATCTCCATACCACAACCCAGAAATAGGGAAGTAAAGAGGGAAAATAAAGTCATAGAATTGAGATCTGGCATCTGCTAAAAGTACATGTCAGAGCAAATGGACAGTGAAATGTCAGTGTGAGATTAGATGTTAGGAGAAGATATTAAGACACATTCTTAGAAATCATAAACAAAGATGATCACAGAAATCTCAAGTTATGATTTGAGAATGGACCTACTATACCTGTAGTTCTCAACCTTCCTAATGCCTCCTAATGCCACACCATTTAATACAGTTCCTCGTATTATGGTGACCCCCAACCATAAAATTATTTTCATTGCTACTTCCTAACTGCAATTTGCTACTGTTACAAATAGTAATGTAAATATCTGATATACAGGATGCATTTTCATTGTTACAAAGGGGTCACGACCCACAGGTTGAGAACTGCTGGACTATAGAATTATTCACAATCAATAAAGGAAGAGGAGAAAGCTATTAGTAAATGTGTCATAGAAAGCAAATGTGATGTCCCTAAGTAGGATTGGCAGCCAAATGACTTGGATTCTAGTCACATTACTCACCGGCTGAGTAAGTTTACAGTGTCTGGCCCTCAGGGACCCCATCTGTAAGCAGAGATATTAGCACCAAGGATACAAGATTATTGTGAAGATCAACTATCATAATGTTTAATAAGTGGCTTCAAATTAATGATGTGTTACAAGGTTATTGAAGTGCTATCCCTCCATATCTTTTTTATTCATTTGATCAAATTTATTCACTGTTTCAGGAGTCAATTACCAAAGTCTTAACTGTATTATAGGCTACTAAAGTCAAAACTATATTCTCAGAGCAAGATGGCTCAGTACAAATGCCTCATGTACTTTCTTCCACAAGAAAGGACCAAGGCAGTGATTAAGAAGCTAAAATTTGACTGGAGTGTCAAACAGACAGCACTAAAGTGCAGTGGAGGAGTGATAATACACCTATGGTAACTAGAAGTAGATGAGAGCAGAGGGGAGGAAAAGCACAACTTAAGCTGGCTGAACAGCCATGCATCTATGTCCTGGATCTGAAAAATAGCCCCTTAGGCCACCCCCCAGCATACACACCTCTAGGCTAGCCAAGCAGCCTACATCCTAGACCTAAAAAGCAGCCCCAGGAGTCACTGCTAGTAAACACACTAAAGGCTGATTTCCTGAGCTAGAGGATCAGCCCTGTAAATTACCTTTAGCAGACATGCACCCAGGCCAGTCAAGAAGCTATGTGATCACATCCTGGACCTGAGGACAACAAAAGATTAGACAAAGCAGAAAAAAGAAATTCTGGACCTGAAGACAGGTCTTCTGAAATAACATAGGCAGACAAAAGGAAAAAAGAATAAAAAGGAATGAAGAAATCCTACAGAATTTATAGGACACAATTACGCAAACAAGTATTCATAAAATGGGCATTCTAGAAGGAGCAGAGAAGAGAAAAGGTGAGAAAACACATTTAATAAAATAATAGAAGAAAACTTCTCAAGTATTGGGATATAGATGGACATCTAGGTCCAGAAAGTTTGAAGAACCTCAAGTAGATTCAACTCAAACAGGTCCTCTCCAATGCAAATTATAGTCAAATTGTCAACAAAGAATTTTAAGAGCAGCAACAGAAGTGTTAAGTCACATGTAAGGGAATCTCCAGTATACTAATAGTATACTATTATACTAGTATACTAGTATACTTAGCAGAAATTATACAGGCCAAAAGAAAATCAGAAGATATTTTCAAAGTACTGAAAGAAAGAAATCAGCAGACAAGAATTTATACTCAGCAAAACTATCCTTCAGAAATGAAAGAGAAATATAATCTTTCACAGACAAGCAAAAAACTTAGGGAATTCATGTACTAGAAGACCAGACTTGCAAAAAATGCTCAAGGGAGTCTTAACCATGAAAATTTGTGAAACTATAAAACTCACTGGGAAAACCAATACACAAAGAAGAAAGAGAAAGGAATCAAATCTTATCACTACAGAAAACCACTAAATTGCAAAAATAATAAGAGAAGAACTAAGAAACAAAAAATATGCAAAAGAACCAGAAAAAAATCAATAAGCTAACACAAGTAAGTTTTCATCTATCTGTAATAACCTTGAATATGAATGGATTAAATTCCACACTTAAAAAATATAGTACAAATATAAAAATAAAAATAAACAATAAGAACCAACTATATTTTGCCTACAAAAAACTCACCTCTCTCATAAGACATGATGACAGAAAACGAGAAGATAGAAAAAGATATTCTGTGCAAATGAAAATAAAAAGTGAGTAAGAGTAGCTATACTTGCAGCAAATAAAACAGATTAAGTTACAAGCTGCAAAGGGAGACAAAAACTGACATAACATAATAATAAAGGGATAAATTCAGCAAGAGAATATAACAAACATAAAAATATGCACCAAACACTGAAGCAACCAAATATATAAAACAGATATTATCTCTAGAAGGAGAGCTAGACCCCAACAGAGTCATAGCTGGATTTCAACACCCCACTCTCAGCATTGGACAGATCACATTGGATTTAAACCGTATCATAGACCAATGAACCTAACAGACATTTTCAGAACTTTTCACTCAATAACTGTAAAATACACATTCTTCTCAACAGTACATGGAACATTCTCCAGGATGGACCACATGTCAGGACACAAACCAGTCTCAAAAAATTAAAAAAAAAAAAAAAAGAAAAGAAAAGCGAAATCATATCAAATATCTTATTCATCCACAATGGAATAAAACTAGACTTCAGTACAAGAAGAATACTTGAAAGTACACAGTACATGGAAATTAAACAGCATGTTCCAGAATGACCATGCATGAAGAAAGAAATTAAAAATAAAATTCAATAATTACTTGAAACAAATGAAAATAGACACACCACCTATGGAGCACAGCAAAAGCAATACTGAGAGGCAAGTTATAGCAATATAGACCTATATCCAAAAAGTAGAAATATTTCAAATAAATAACCTAACAAATATCTCAAGAAACTAGAAAAATAAAACAAATAAAACCCCAAATTTTAATAGTAGAAGAAACAAAAAGATAAAGTTCAGAGCAGAAATAAACAAAATTGAGACTAAATACAATACAAAACATCAATGAAACAAAAAGCTAGTTTTTTGAAAAGATAAACAAAATTGACAAACCAATCTAGGTGTGGGGGCTTCCACTTATAATCCCAGCACTTTGAGAGGCTTAGGCAGGAGGATTGCTTGAGGCCAGGAGTTCAACACTGCAGTGAGCTATAATAATATCACTGTAGTCCAGCCCGGGTTACAGAGTGAGAGCTCATCTAAAAACAAATTTAAAAAAATTGACTAGTTAGCTATATTAAGAAAATAAAAGATAAAAAGGATCATTAGCACCTACAATTTACAATGATGCACAAATAAATTTAAACTCTAGAAGAAATAGATAAATTCATAGACATCTACAACCTACCAAGATTGAACCAGGAAAAAAATAGAAAATCTGAACAGACCAATAACAAGTAACAAGATCGAATCAGTAATAAAAATTATTCCAACAGAGAAAATTCCAGGACTGAATGGTTTCACTGCTGAATTCTACCAAACCTTCAACAAAAAAACTAAAACCAATTCTTTTTGAACTAATCCAAAAGATTAGAGCATAGGGAATTTCCCCTAAATCATTCTAAGAGGCCAGCATAACCCTGGCACCAAAACCAGAGGACAAAACAAAAAAAAGAAAACTACTGGCCAATATTCCTGATAAGCATAGACACAAAAATCCTCAACAAAATACTATCAAAGTGTATCTAACACCACATCATGAACAAATGGAATTTATCCCAAGAATATGAGGATGGTTCAACATACGCAAATCAATAAATGTCTTGCATCACATTAAAAGTTTGAAGGACAAAGCCTGACGATTATCTCAGTAGATGCCAAACAATAAGTTTTTTAAATTAATTTTCATTTCAGAGTATTGCAGGAGCATACACATTTTGGTTACATAATTTGCATTTGTACATTTAAAGTCAATGTTATAAGCATGCCCTTCACTGAAAATGTGTGCATTGTATCAGTTAGGTGTGAGTACCCCTCCTCTCCCTACTAAATTTCCATTGAGTTTTAGTACCATATGTGCACATAAGTGTTTATTGACTAGCTCCAACTTAGTATTGAATACATGTGGGGTTATAAACATGTGGTGTTTGTTTTCCATTCTTATGATACTTCACTTAGAAGAATGGTCAGCAGTTCCATCCAGGTTTTTACAAAAGGTACTATTTTTTCTTTTTTATGGATCAGTAATTTTTACAGCTGAGTACTACTCCATAGCATATATATATAACACATGTTATTAATCTACTTATGTATTGATGGGCACTTGGGTTATTTTCACATCTTTGCAATTGTGAATTTTGCTGCTATAAACATTCAAGTACAAGCGTCTTTTTGATAAAACATCTTTTTTCTTTTTCTTTTGCCTAGTTAGTGGGATTGCTGGATCAAAAGGTAGTTCTCCTCTTAGTTCTTTGAGATACCACCATACCCCTCTCCATAGAGGTTATATTAGTTTGCAGTCCTACCAACAGTGAATGAGCGTCCACATCAATGCCAGCATCTTTTTGATATGAGCCATTCTCACTGGAGTTCATTGTGGTTTTGACTTTCATTTCCCTGATGAAGAGATGGTTAGCATTTTTTCATGTATTCTGATAACTAGAATCTGCAATTTCTCATCCTATACAAAAACCAATTCAAAACTTATTAAAGATCTAAATGTAAATCTTGAAATGATAAAACCACCAAAAGAAAAAATAGGGGAAATGCTTCAGGACATTGTTCTGGGAAAATATTTTATGAAAAGACCTCAAAAGCATAGGCAACAAAATCAAAATTAGATAAATGGGATTATATCAAATTAAAAAGTTTCTGAACATCAAAGAAGATAATCAACAGAGTGAAAGGCAACCTATGGAATGGGAGAAAATATTTATAAACTACTTATCTGATAGGGAATTAATATCCAGAATATACAAGGAACTCAATCATCTCAACAGCAAAAAAAAAAAAAAAAAAAAAAAAGCAATTCAGTTTAAAAATGGGCAAATGATCTGAACAGACATTTCTTAAAATACGACTTACAAGTGGTCCAAAAATTTACATTAAAAGTTCAGCATCACTAATCATCAGATAAATGCAAATTAAAACCACAGGTAAGTATCATCTCACCCCAGTTAGGAGGACTATCATCAAAAAGACCAAAAATAAAAAATGGCAAATGCTGATGCGGATGCAGAAAAAGGGAGCTCATACACTGTTGGCGAGAATGTAAACCAGTAGTATAGCCACTTTGAAAATCTACAAATAGAATTACCATATGATTCAACAATCCTACTACTGGAAACCTATCCAAAGGAAAGGAAATCATTATATAGGACAGACATCTACACCCCTGTGTTGATTGCAACGCTATTCATAATACCTAAGATATGGAATCAATGTAGGTGTCCAACAACAGGTGAATGGGTAAAGAAAATGTGGCAAAGCCAATATCTAATGTTACTCAATATTAATAGGAAGCCAGTAGATGACCCAATGCATGCTAAATAGAAGAAAAACTCATTTCAATTCAAATTGGGGGTAGGGGGAACAAAAGAGGGGGAGAGGGTTGGAGTGCTCTCACTGAATGGGCATGGGGGGTATTGGCACACCTTTTGTGCGGGGGACATAACCATGAGACAAACTCTATCTAACTAAATCAAATATTTTGACCTGATTGCTTATACCCCCACATTAACCTGAAATAAATTTGCTTAAAAGATTAAAAAAGAAAAGAAAATGTAGTTTGAAATACACAACGAAATACCATTCAGCCATACAAAAGAATGAAATCCTATCATTTGTGGCAACATGGATGGAACTGGGGGACATTATGTTAAGTAAAATAATCCAGGAGCAGAAAGTTAAACACCACATGTTCTCACTTATATGTGGAAGCTAAAAAAAAAAGTTGATCTCATAGCAATAAAAAGTAGAACAGGGAATACTAGTGGCTGAGATGAGGACAGTTAATGATAATGTATTATGTAGTTCTAAATAACTAGGAGGATATTAACACAAAGAAATGACAAATGTTTGAGATGATGGAAATGCCAATTACACTGATCTGATAACTCTGATTTCGGCATTATATGTACTGAAACATCACAAGGTACCCATGAATATGTCAATTATTATTTGCCAATTAAAAATTAAATTTAAAAAGCAAAAATGGGGTGGCGCCTGGGGCCCAAAGGTGTAGGGCACCAGCCCCATATGCCAGAGGTGGTGGGTTCAAACCCAGCCCCAGCCAAGAACTGCAAACAAAAAAGAGCAAAAACAATTATATGTTTAAATACTGTTAAACTTACACATCCAATATTAAACACATATAAATGCATATATTTTTATTACTATTTACTAATTTTAATAGAAAGAAATATAAATGTTTCAATAAAAACCGATTTGAAAAATCATAAATTCTAGGATACAGGGACACGTTTATTTTTCCAAAGACTGCAGGAATTTGTCAGAGGTTTGCTAAAAATAGCTATGTGGTAAACTCATTTCCAAAAGATACATAAATGATGTTGATTATACATAACTGGTTTTGCTGTAAGTATTTTTAACATTTTAAATATGCTGTTGACACTGAACTGACAGCATGCTAGGTGATGTGTGCCTGTTGGGTGTGACTCCTGGGATCAAGATATTTGCAGAGTAAAAGGAACTTCTTGATATTTTGATGACTGGGAAAGGAAAGTTACTCAAGACAGAAAGAGCTGCAAAGTCTTCTGAAGTTAGGAGCTGCCCAAAGCTCCGGTTCATATAGCCCACAGTTTGGGGATCTTAAAATAGGAATCCATTTTTAAATGACATTCATCTCAGGAATATATGTGCTATAAAAAGCTTCACTAGCAATGTAAAATATATGGTTTCAAGGTGTGTTAAAGGCACATTATGTTCTAACACTGTGCCAGAGAAGGAACATGCAAGCAGATAAGAGGCTAATTTAAAGACGATTAGATGGAAGAGAAGTTATTCTAGGCATTTGTGGTTGTATCAATTGATTTTAAAAATTGTAGATCTTAAACATCAAAATTCACCAATCTTGTGGAGAGCAACAGACGTTCCCTGTTGGACAGAGACAACTCAGAAATCCTAATTACAGATGGTGGAGGCTGTCTACTATTTTCTACAGGTCAGGAAAACCACAAAACCTCTCTGTAAAATTTGTACATATTTTTTTGAAAGCTTTCTCTAGGGAACTTGTTTCTGAAGACCAGTTTTAATTAAGATGCAGTGTGATGGGAGCTAAAAAAGTAGGTTTATGTATCTAAAGATCTAGTTGTATAGCCTTGGAAAAGTCATGTCTTCTGAAATTTCCTCTTCTATTAACAGAAATATCAAACCTGACACATCTATAATACCTTAAGATGTTATGTACATCCCATCAAGAGGCTTCTTCTCTGCCCATTATTAAATATTGAAGTTCCATCAAATTGTATTAAAAAACCCAACACATTATACTCCGCGTATGCATAAATGTATTCATGATCTATGTGTATACGACTTAATAAAAAAAAATTGAAGTTCTTTGAATTCCCAACCTCATCTTTCTTATCTCCTCATCTCATGGAATTTTCTAGAGTAATTCTATTCACTCCTGTGGTTTGAATATCATTTATTATATGTTAGTTATAGGTTAATGGCCTTAAGTATTCAGTAGCTGAAAGGACTTACAAGACTCCAGCCATTTATACTCACAGAACAGATAAAGTACTCAATGCAGCAACAGTAAGAAAAGAATATGCATTGAGAGGGATCCAGAGATCCCTGGAGCAGGCTTTTGTCCCCTCTCCCCATTAGTTTGCATGAGATGCACACTGCCACCAAGTCTGGGCCACCACCAGCATACGTGGAAGCTCCTTGGTAACCAAGAAAACCCAAGTCTTGCTGCTCTTGCCATGAGCTGGCCATGTAGGCAGTCCACCTATACAGTGACCCCAAACCATTGAAATCCCCTAGGCTCTGCTAAAATCAAGTACAATTATTTTATGTTAAATTATTACAATCCCATGACTATCTCTAGACAATGTCAGCAAGCTTGTATTTCCTGCCCCTCAAACATCTCATGGACCCATGATTATGGGACAGCATTTATCTTTAATAAATACATTTCACAACACTGGTCAGTAGTCAATACTATGCTCCAGAAAACTGTGGAGGAAAGCATGCTGTCAAACCACACTGACTTGGATGATCTCGTACTGTATAATCGATAGCTGCCAAATGTATACATCTAGCTCCAACTTACATCCTGTGTCACCAACAGACTATCAAACATTCACTTGGAGATCCTGCAGGCGCCCAACTCTCAGCGCTGTGGAGTATATTTATCTTCTCCCCAAGATGGTCTCCTTCTCCCATTTTCCCTGCCTTAGGAAGGTAACACTTTGTAAGCCCAAGATCTGAATGTATCTCTCCATCTTTCTCACCTTGCATAATCCGATCAGTCACTAGATCCTCTGAGAAGATACTTTTTTCAGATGCCAAAGTACAGATTTATCAAAGTTCCTTCTTTTGAATATTTAGCACTAGAAACCCTCTAATTTCATATTATAGACATTTTCTAAACATGTACAAAAGTCACCCTATGGTAGAACAAAGCTCCGTAGACCTAACATCCAAAGTCAACGGGTATTCTCATGTTAATAATCTTTTATATATTTCTACATAATTTGGGGGTAAATTAGTTTAAATCTCAGATACAATATTACTTCAAACAAAAATACTTCAGCATGTATTTCTAATACATTTTCTTGCTTTCCCTTTAACATAATCCCAATACCAGTAAGTAGTCTGGTTTTTAATGAGGCAGAGGAGAATGTGGGATAGAGAAAGGGCTAAGACCGTCTGTCGAGCTCATGGTAAGCATTCAATGTTATTGGAATTCATTTCTCAAATTCAAGAACATACATCACATTCAGTAAACATTTCTTTCATAAATTTTTATTATTCAAATGATGAACTGGCCTTCTTACCTTTCTCTTTTTTGCTTTTCTTTAGCATAGATTTCCTCAACTTTATCTTTTAATCTTTCTTTTAAACTTAATTATTTTCTTTGCTATACTATTTTTAGTTTTCAGAGCATTTCTTTTTAATTTTTCCTATTCCTTTCTGTCTGTTTTTGTTTTGAGAATGCAATAAGACACTACACCCAGAAATGAAATTTAAAGGCAAGTTTTTTAACTATGCAAACACCCAAGGACACCAGCTAACCAACTTTTGTCCATTCTGAATCACTATATTACATAAAATCCTCCAAGTTTGATAGAAGGTTATCTTTTTCACTCACACTCATCCTTCTTTGCCAACTCATATTTTAAAATTGATAGCTAGTGGATGAACATGAGCTCATCAGTCATCTAATCCAATCATTATCTTGATCAGAAATCTATGACCCCTAGCTCCTATTTATTACTCAACGAGAACACTCAGTTAATTTCCATCAATGATTCAGAAGAGAGTTTCTGTGTGTGTGCATGTGTGTGTGTGTGTTCTATTCATTAAGTAGCAAAGGAAAATTGAAGAAATTGAAAAAAGAAAAAGCCTGTCAATCATTAGTTAGTTGGTTATCATAGGCAAAACAAAACCAGTTATTTGACAAGGATAGCCAGAGAGCTACATCTTATTGTCACGAGAAGTCACAAAGACAATGATAACAATGACATCTGAAGAATGAACTTTAACTTGCTTTTCTGTTTTAATTACTTTAGTTCCTTCCAAGTAACTTTAGCATCTCCCTATAACATCTGCCAATCGTATGACTTCTTGCCTGATGGATAGGTTGATGCTAAAAGTTGAAAACTAAAAGAAAATGTATAAACATAGAAATCAACAGCATAAAAATAGAAGTAAGGGAAAGCAATGGAGAAGGTTGAGGTTATTCAGGAAGACCAAGCAGAGTGAAAAGGCCAAGGGCAGACAGAAGCATGGAGCCCCCACACCACAGAGGACATAAAGGAGAGGACCAGGGAAAAGGCACATTCTCCCTCAGACACCATCTGTGAAAGCTCCACACCCCCTTTCCTGCTGCACTAGGGCTAGTCTCATCTGACACTAATGTCATCTGGGCTGCTCTGGTCCCCAAAGGTAGAACAGAACATTTTCCTCATTTTTATGTGTTACACACAAATTAAACCATATCGGTAGCTTAATTAAGCCAACTCTTTAAGATACAAAATTAAAAACCAAAATTGAAATATTGTTCTTGATATGACCTTTCTATCTGGCCCAGAATCACAGACATTTCTTATCAAACCAAAATTTCACTTACTGGCTTTTAAAAAAAAAAAAAGCCTGACAATCGTTCATTAGTTGGTTACCATATGCAAAGCAAAACCAGTTATTTAACATAGATAGCCAGAGAGCTACATCTCTTTCTTTTTGAACTTTTTATTTAATTCTTAATGTATCTACCCACATATATACGCATAACTTTGCATATAAGTAAGTTAAAATACATATGTGACTTTTTGTGAATGTGCGCATGTGGTATAAGGTCTAAAATTAAGGCCCAACATTACATGATGCATGTAGGGGAAATCAGTAGGGCCTCAAATGACTGGTAGGTTCCCTTCCCACTCTAGTCCCAGAGATACGATGTCCTAGTTAAACAACCCTTATCATGAAGACCAGGCAGAGACAAAATACTGCTTACCCCAGAGTATTCTGCAGTTTCACTTCCCTAAAAGCCTGCAGGATTTTATCCTCCCATGAAAAGTGGGAGCACCCTCTTGATTCAAGAAAGCCTATTTCCTCCCATCCCTGGCTGTTCACTCTGTTGCTGAGTGCAGCCCCTGTGTAGCCTGCATGGCGCAGTGTTCTCCTCCCCTGGCTATGAGTATGTATGAATAGTAAACTGTGTCAACTCATCTGCCCATGCCAGATGTCATGTGTTCAACTATCCCATAACAAGCTGGGAATCCCTGCCTCTCGAATGGGGTGAATGGAAAATGATTAAAATAGTGCAGCCTTTTTGAAAACTGTATTTTGAGGACATTCTGCCTGCAGCCCAGATATTATAGATGTATCTAGAACAAGCAAGTTCTTCTGTGATCCTCTTAATATCTGACTGCTTTTACCCAAGCTCCATGAATGCTGATTATCTTCAGGTTTTTCCTAAGATAAGGTTCATGTCAAAAAGCAACAATTTCATGCAATTTATGCCCCACTGCTTTAGTTATCTAACTTCCCCCCAAATTTGCAGAGGCCTCTACTATATTGCACCAAAAGCTACAAGGATGAGAAGTACAGAAGACTTCTTTCCCTCCTCTATTCAGAGAACATACTCCTGGGAGCCCAGGCGAAAATTCTCCTTCCCTCTGTCTGCCCTGTCTCTGTCCAGATGTTCCTTCTACATACTGACCCCAGACACCTACCCCACGCTTCTCCCTAATCAGTCCTTCCCCTCCCTTTCTTATTCTGCTGCTCCTCTAATCAATTCCCACATCTCTTCACAGTATTTTCCAGGCTATCCTTACCAAACAACAAAAATAAAAAAATCCTTTAATAATGTTAAAGAAAAATGTATCCCAAACACAGAAAAATGTAAATAGAGGATTGATTCTTGGATATCAAGTTAGATCATTTTCTAAAATACCTGGCTGACTCTAATCTGACACTTGGAGAATATCACAAGCTATTTGACTGAAAATTCACAACTGATAAAGGAGAAGAGATTTTATAACCACATAAGGTGAGAATTTTACGTAATCTGATGTCATTATAATATGTATAGCTCAATAGACAAGTTAACCCTAAAGGGAATACAATTTTATTGCCCTCAGGGCCATTAATTTATATCTAACATGCAACCTTATTCAGCATCCTTTTCCTAACTACTGACACGTATGTATTTGACTTCATAGATACAAATAGAAAATAAAAAATCATGTTTGTGGGTTCCCATACTTCAAATACTCTTGGAACCAGCTTCTTTGTCTTCCTACTGGTTGCCTCAAATAATGAAATATAATTTGAACATGGGGATAATAACAAGCAAATATTTAAAAGTTAAGATTTTTCAAATTGATGGTAATAATATGAATAGTTAATATTTATTGGGTGCTTAATATAAACCATACACTATACTAAATGTTTATAGTCTTTATCTTATTTATTTCTTAGTGAAATCGATTCTGTTATATTACTAATTTTACCAGGGAGAAAGTTAAAATTTACGGAAACTGGCAACTTTCTAGAATTCACAGAAGTGACAGCCCCAGGAAGCAAATTCAAATTGTCTTCACTCTAGTAACCAAATTTGTAGCCATCGATGATCCCTTTTCTCTGTGTTTGTAATCTTTCCATGCATAGACCTAATGGTTGCCCGAAACCATGCACTTCAAAGTTCACAGCTTCTTTAACAATTACTTTCTCAAGTCCCTCCTTCCACAATATTCCCTCAACTCTCTCCCTTTTCAGACAGCTTCCTACCCAAAAAATTAGTATCGTCTATCACTGAGGATATATTTCTATTACACATGCCTATGCCTTCTCTATCATCCTGACTCAGCAAGTCTAAACCCACAGATCAACATCAGTGTAGCCTACCTTCAAAGCAAGAGCTGACACTTGTACTGCACTGTATATTTTTAAACCAATGCATGCTATTTTTTGATCAATGCTTGCAATCCTGGAAGAGTATATTATTTTCCTAGTTTACAAAAAAGAAAAGTGGGGCACGTATAACTTCTAGAACTCCAGTGAGAGTCTTTTGCCTCCAAATGTCAAATTTCATCACGCTTCCCATGGTCTACCCTGCCATTCTTTCCCTCACTTTTTCAGAATACTTCTGTTTATAAAAGAAAATTCTAACAATGAGATTGAAACACTTTGGAAAAAGATCAGGACCAGGGAAATAAAATTTGTACCAAGTGCAGGGCAGTTTAGGGGGCTGAATGAGGGACCAGCGTTAGGCGTCTCTGGGACAAAGAGTACCGTGAAGGGAAGGAGCCCTGGGAATCTGAGTCTTGTACCTCTACTCCAACCCCAAACAACAAAATGAAAACCTTCAATGCATTTTTTAAATATCAAGCCAAATTCCACTCCACTTAAATGCGTGGCCTGGCCCCAGGTCATACCCTCTCCCCACCACCTCCCGCATTTCAATAATGAGAGGGTAACATAAAGCCACAGGGCTCCACCCACTCAGAGACAGCCCAGGAAAAGCAGCCTGGTGCCACTCCCAGGTGAAGTCCAAAATCTGCATCCTCCATCAGCAAAGGCGTACTTAAGGGCAAACTTCCCTGTAAATCCCAGTGTTCTGGCCCACAGCCTGGCAAGTTACAGTAGTCTCTTCTCATCTGAAGTTTCACTTTCAGTTACCCACGGTCACCTGACGTCACAACGTGGGTGAGTACTGCACAAGATATTTTGAGAAAGAGGATCACATTCACCTGACTTTTATTACTGTAGATCGTTGGAATTATTCTATTTTATTCTCATTTTTTATCGTCAATCTTTTACTTATGTCATTTATAAATTACACTTTATCATAAGTATATATGTCCTGGCAAAAGCACAGTATGTCTCAGGGTAAGTATTATCCGTGATTTCAGGCACCCTGTACATAGTTCCTGCAGATAAAGGGGACTGCTGGATTTAGAGAATTATCTTCTGCTCTTAACACCAAGACTCCCAAGATTGGAACTGCAGACTCTCTGCTCAGAGCCAGCTGCCTGAAGGTGTTGTGTCCTCACTCAGCCTCCATCCTGATGGCGTGTGGCACACTCAGCAATATCATGTCTCTTGCACATGTGACTCCAGAGAGCTTGCTCTCAAGTGCCTGCTCCTTCACCACACTGGCCTCACTTCTAGTGACTGAGCCTGGGGTGGCCCCTAGAGCAGGAGGTCACTTTCATAGCTCCGGGCTTCCCTTGTTACTGATGTCGCAGTGTCACTAGTGAGTTGCTGCCATGATCCATGTTTGAATTGTAACCCATGGCTTGAAAACTCCTTGTGCATGCATCTTTGGAGTCCAAAAAAGAAGAGATTAAAAAAGAAAAATGTGAGAAGGGTTAGCTTGAATTATCATCATCTCCGTAACTACTCAATGGTGAAAAACCTAGAAATAAGATGTTTTATCTTCAGGTTGGTTTTTTTCGCCTTGAAAAAATATAATTTTAAATCATGCGGATCTTAGCATCTGGGACACAATAATCTTTTCAGGGCTCAGACCTTCAAAAGTTCTTAAACAAGACAATTCTCTCTCTGAGCTTTCTACTCCCCACCTCCAAAGCTTGGACTAGAGGTGCGGGGCAGGTGGTGCTAGCTGTTGCCACTTTCCCCCTGCTTGCCTTTCCATCCCATTATGAACGCCATCCAAACCATTGTTACACATATTATTTGGGGACTCTCAACTTGTTCTGCCACCATAAAATCATGGCAGAACAGAGGTGTCTTAGAACAGTGAAACTACTCTGTGATACTATTAATATAATGGTGGATACATACCATTATAAATTTGTCCAAATACACAGAATGTACCGTACCCAGAGTGAGCCCTAGCATAAACTACAAACTCTGCTGACAATGACGTGTCAAGGTAGGTTCATCGATTACAACAAATGTACCATTCTGATTGGGGATGATGAAAGTGGGAGAGGCTGTAAGGGAAATAGGGACCTGGGAAACCTCTGAACCTCCCTTTCAGTTTAGTTGTGACCTAAAACAGCTCTGAAAAACATTAGATCACAAAACCTAGAGAGAGAATGTGGAGCTTGTGGGAACTGGGAGACCTGGCCTTCTTTTTCCTTGTGCTGCGATTTGCTTTTTAAACTGGCCTCAACCCCACATCACCTGTTTCATCACCATGCAATTGAGGGGAAAGCACCAGCTCTTGTCATTTCCCTTCTGGGAACTGAAAGTGGGAAAATTAAACTCCAATGCTTTCTCGCGGTTCCCACTTCTTTCTTTAAAGACCATCCCTGACCCAGACCCCTGTCTTCCATCTAGGCTCAAAACCCAGGCAGTAAATCCTCTAAAACAGTGGTTCTCAACCTTCCTAATACCACAACCCTTTAATACAGTTCCTGTGGGTCGCAACCACAGGTTGAGAACCGCTGCTCTAAAAGACATCTCCTTTCCCAGGAAGTAGACCTCAACATCAAACTGTAGGATCCTGGTGCCAAAATGCAGGTTGGCAGACACTGCTGGCGGGTGGCCTGTCTGATCCAGTAGCGTTTGGAAAGAAAAGAACTTCCCGTCCAGAAGCCTAAGGCAGCACAATGGGCTGGCCTGAGGCAAACAGGAAAGTTCTGTCCCTGTGTCTTCTATTAAAATGACTCAGCAAGGCCCAGCCAGAAAACCTGGGAACAGCAGGTGGCAGACAGTGCCCGCCAAACACAAAAACTTGGAAAGAGGTGAAGGATGGTCCCCAGAGAATTCCTGGCTCTCATTCTCCATTCCAGCAGAGTGGCTGGGAAGAATGTTCTTGTCCCAGGCTGCCAGTCAGGAGTTGTTTCCCAACAACTTCAGTGAAGGGCAGGCCCCTGGGACTGGCCAGCTACCAAAAACATGAGGAAACTGGCTGATACAAGATGATGAGACCTGGTCTCCTGCTAGTAAATCTTCTGCCTCAAAAGTCTTCTGGATAGAAATTCCACATTTCATCTGAGTTTCATCTACTCACATTGTAATCTCTCTTCAAATGCTTGATGACCCATTGGGTGTTCTCTTGAAACTAAGACTATCCTAAATTAATAGGACAGTCAGTAAGTGTGGGCCACATATAGAAACTAGAGAACTTCACTCTTGTGTGTGTGGTTCATGTGAATAATTTTTTGGAGGAATACCAAAGTCTCTAAGACTTTCCTCATAGGCTGGTCAGTTTCTCCAATATCCTCATTTAAGAAGCAGAGGGAAAGTAGGCTGGGTGCGGTGGCTCACACCTGCAATCCTAGTACTCTGGGAGGCCCAGGCAGGTGGATTGCTTGAGCTCATGAGTTTGAGACCAGCCTGAGCAAAAACAAAATCTTATCTCTCTTAAGCCTGAGTTGGAGGTTGCTGTGAGCTATGAAACCACTGCACTCTACCCAGGGTGACAACTTGAGATTCTGTCTAAAAAGAAGAAGAAGAAGGAGGAGGAGGAGGAGGATAGAGGGTAAGTATCCTTAATAATGATGCTACCAACATTCAAAGAGTTGAGTGATGACCTCCAAGAATTCCATGTAATCCCTGTCTGTTCAGTTCCGTCCCCCAGCCATAGTTCTGCTTGGTATCCAGAGTCCAGGGCTCCTCTGGTTCAGAATCTCCACAGAGTAAACTTCAAGCATCCTGCCAGACCGGGGAAATTCCTCCCCAGCCTTTAGAGCAATCACTTTGGAATTCTCCTTTGAAAGTCTCTGGCCTTTCTGCATGAGTCATTTGTGCCTGTTGAGAGGAAGAAATAACCCCACAGGCCTGCGTGCTGCTGGGAGGGCAGCAGGCCCAAGAACAGGGGAAGAAGAAGCTCCAGTGAGGAGTCCGGTCATTGGTCCAATATCTCCTCTACTCAGAGAATCTGGATTCTTCTAGCTTCAATTTTGAATATGAGAAAATAACCTTAATATTATGAAAAAATGGCCTCCGCGTTTAGCATGAAGACTCTACTACTCAATGCTTTTTCTACTCTCTTGTGTGTCCAAGAAAGGGCACCAGACAAAAGCCACGACCTCTGTTCACTAGAGAATTCAATAAAGCTCCTTTGACACGTATTGTGTCACTTGGTTATTTATGGCAGCCATGTCTGGCCATAAAGTGGTTTGAAATTCAGACGCACTCGAGTTCAGCATGCGTTAAACTGAAAGATTAAAAGAGAATACACAAGAATATGGGGAAAGGGGCAAGGGGGGGAGGTTGGGGCGGTGGGAGGGTAATTGGTGGGTCCACTCCTATGGTGCATCTTAGAATGATACAGGCGAACCTTATTAAATGCAGAATACGAATGTCTTCATATAATAACTGAGAAAATGCCAGGAAGGCTATGTTAATCGGTTTGATGAAAATAGTTCAGATTGTATATGAAACCAGCACATTGTACCCCTTGATTGCACTATTGTACACAGCTATGATTTTCATAATAAAGACAATAAAATTTAAAAAATAAAATAAAATAAAATAAAAAAGAATACAAAG
>CAUYRH010126845.1:0-22030 GCA_963574655.1 Perodicticus potto | reverse complement strand
CACAACAATGACAACTACAACCAAAAAAAAGCCGGGCATTGTGGCGGGTGCCTGTAATTCCAGCTACTTGGGAGGCTGAGACAATAGACTCGCTTAAGCCCAAGACTTGGAGGTTGCTGAGAGCTGCGATGCCACAGCACTCATCAAGGGTAACATAGTAAGACTCTGTCTCAAAAAAAAAAAAAAATCTGACTCGGTGCCTGTGCCACGTACACCTGAGCTGGCAGGTTCGAATCCAGCCTGGGCCCACCAAACAACAAAGACTGCAACCAAAAAATGGCCGGGTGTTGTGGCGGGCGCCTGTAGTCCCAGCTACTTGAGAGGCTGAGGCAGGAGACTCGCTTGAGCCCAGGAGTTGGAGGTTGCTGTGAGCTGTGATGCCACAGTACTCTATCCAGGGTGACAGCTTGAAGCTCTGTCTCAAAAAAAAAAATAATCTTCCAATTGACCACTTCAAAGAAATGCTTGGAAGAAAGCTGATGAAGATTACATAGGAATCTTTTATTTTATTTTTTTTTTAGAGACAGAGTCTTGGTTGCCCTCAGTAGAGAGCCGTGGCGTCACAGCTCACATCAACCTCCAGCTCTTGGGCTTAGGCGATTCTCTTGCCTCAGCCTCCCAAGTAGCTGGGACTACAGGCGCCCGCCACAACACCCAGCTATTTTCTTTTTTTGTTGCAGTTTGGCCACGCTGGGTTTGAACCTGCCACCCTCAGTATATGGCGCCACCTCCTACATAGGAATCTTAATACCCCACATTCACAGATAATTTCTTGGCTCAGACAGTGCTAGATTAAGTGTATCTGTAAGTACATAGAGAGCGGGCCATAAGAATGTACGTCAAAATGTTAATGGAAGTTTTAAATGAAAAGTGAAATTCTGGAAAATTTTTGCCCTCTTCTTTATACTTATCCAGATTGTTTGAATTTTTTGAGCTGAACATGTATCATTTCTTCCCAAAACAATGCAGTTATCGTCCATAAAGAAAGAGTCCTGTTGACCTCCACTTATTCTAACATTGCACTTTAATAGCCTAAAAAGGTGCTAAAAATCTCCAGATTTTAGTTCTCCTCACTATACCCATTTTTTAAGCTACCCTTCTTCTCTAAAAACAGCCAATGTAACACAGGTATGTAAAACAGCTCGAGTCTGAGGGTTAAGTTTCCGGTTACAGCCCTCAATTTCTCTGCGGGACCTCAACCTCCACATCCGAAAAGGGGAGGAGGCTGGGTGATGTGGTTCACGCCTTTAATCCTAGCACTTTGGGAAGCCAAGGCAGGAGGATCATAGGAAGCCGGGAGTTGGAGACCAGCCTAAGCAAGAGTGAGACTTGGTCTCTATGAAAAATAGAGAAATTAACCAGGTGTGGTGGTGTGCGTCTTTAGTCCCAGCTCCTCAGGAGGCTGAGGCAGGAGGATCACTTGAGCCCAGGAGTTTGAGGTTGCAGTGAGCTATGATGATGCCACTGCACTCTAACCCAGATGACAGAGCAAGGTTCTATCTCAAAAAAAATAACAATAGGCTCAGCTCAGTGATTAGGGCACCAGCTACATACACTGGGGTTGTGGGGTTTGAACCCAGCCCACACCTGCTAAACAACAATGACAACCACAACAAAAACAGCCGGGCGTTGTGGTGGGCTCCTGTAGTCCCAGCTACTTGGGAGGCTGAGGCAAGAGAATTGCTTAAGCCCAAGAGTCTAAGGTTGCTGTGAGATATGATGCCACAGCAACCTTACGAGGGGGACATAGTTAAGACTCTGTCTCAAAATAATAATAATAATAATAAAATAATAAAAATGGAAGGATTGGACTAATTAGGACTTAAAACTCATGCGCCTGCAGGAGGCAGGGAAGAGTAACTTGAGAGAAGCAGGCAGGCTTCAGGAAGGCTGAAGGATACCTGCCCAGCTAAAGGACACAGCCTCCACTCCGCGCCCCTAGAGGCTGTGCTGCGCTGCTGCAGGCCCCGGATTGTCAGGTCTTGCAATTTATCAAGTCTGGAAATCAAGTTTTTATATGAAATCTCCTGAATTTTAAATATTGGCAAGTAAAATTTTAAAAGATTTTGTGAATTCCTTTCTAGCCAAATTAATCTCATGCCTGAATCCATCCATCAGCCAGTGAGTGACACCAGGTCAGATGATGTTCAGGCTCCTTGTTTCACTCTAATGGTGCAACCTAGCGATTGTAAACCTCAAAATTCCCAGGAAAGCGTTGAAAAAAGGGGCAGTTTTTTTAAAAATGAAATATATAGATTAAGAGATAATTTATCCATATGCCAAAAAATTTCTTAGTAAAGGGCTTATTAAATGGCTTCTCTGGTGCAATTAAAATTGTATACACCAAAACATGATTTTTTCATAGCTAGTGGGCAACACTGGATTATGCAAAGTGAACATCTCAGGCACTGTTCAAATGTTTTACAGTATTATTTCACTTAATTTCACTATAATCCTATGAATGAAAGTCATTACCATACTCAAGGCATCTAGGTTTCTTCGTGTTATTTTCTAGGAGTTTTAGAGTTTTGAATTTTACATTTAGTTCCTTGATTCACGTTGAGTTAGTTTTTGTGGAGGGTTTAAGATCTGTATCTTGGGTGGCGCCTATGGCTCAGTGGATTGGGTGCCAGCCCCATAGACCAAGGTTGGTGGGTTCAAACCCAGCCCTGGCCAAACTGCAACGACGAAAAAAATCTGTATCTTGCTTCATTTTTTTTTGCATGTGAATGTCCAGTTGTTTCAGCATCACTGATTAGAAAGACTATTTTTGCTCCATTGCATTGCCTCTGTTCCTTTGTCAAAGATAAGTTGATTATATTTCTGCGGCTCTGTTCCTGGGTTCTCTAATTGATTCATTTATTTATTTTAGCTCTTCTAATAAATGAATAGTATAATATATTACATTGTGGATTTTATTTCTCTAATGACTAATGATCTTGAGCATATTTTGATGAGCTTACGTTCCATCTATACATCATCTTTAGTTAAGTATCTATACAAATCTCTTGCCCAATTTTTGTTGGATAGGTCATTTTCTTACTGAGTTTTGAGAATTCTTTGTATATTCTGGACACAAATACTTTATCAGAAAACTGTTTTGCAAATATTTTCTACCAGTCTGTAGGTTGTCTGTATGCTCTGTTGATTATTCCCTTAGCTGTTCAGAAGCATTTAATCCAATCAAGTCTCATTTATTTATTTTGTTATTGTTGCTGATTGCCATTGGGGTTTTAGTTCTAAATTCTTTACCTAAGCCAAATGTTTTTCCCTAGAATTTTTATGGTTTCATGTCTTACATTTATGTCTTTTATCAATATTGAATTAATTTTTGTAAGTGGTGAGACATAGGAATCTTGTTTTATTATTCTGCACATGGTTATCCAGTTTTCCCAGCACCATTTATTGAATAGGTAGGGCTTCATTTCCCTAGAGCACATTATTGTCTGCTTTGTCAAACATCAGTTGATATAAGTGGATGATTTCATAACCAAATTTTCTATTTTATTCCCTTGGTCTATGTCTCTATTTTTGTACCAGTACCATGCTGCTTTGGTTACTATCGCCTTATAATATAGTTTGAAGTCTGGTAATGCAATGTCTCCTTATTCATTCATTCATTTATTTTTGCTTAGGATTACTTTGGATACTCAGGCTCTTTTCTGGTACCAAAGAAAGTGTAGAATTAATTTTTCTAAAGTTGTGAAATATGATTCTAGTATTTTGATGGGGATTGCCTTGAATCTGTAAATCACTTCAGATAGTGTGAACATTTCAATAAAGTTGATTCCACTAATCTATAAGCGCAATATATTTTTCCATTTGTGTCCTCTGCCATTTCTTTCCTCAGTCTTTCATAGTTTTCCTGATATCTTTTACTTGAACAGTTAAATATATTTTGAGAAATTTTATTTTCTTTATAGATATTGTGAATGGTATTGAGTCTTTGATTTAAATTCATCTCTTTACCCTCTGTTGCACCAAACTCAGTGTTGGGCAATTCATAGGTGCTGAACTTATGTTCAAAAATGAATGAATGAATCAACTCTTGTGATATTGTTAGGAAGAATTTGTGACAAACTTATACTTCAATAATGCTATACAGACAAGATGCTGTCAATGTGCAGCATTTGAATAAATGTCCTCTAAGTTTTTTACTTTATGGTAGCAGGCATTTGATGATTCCATAGCAGATAGACATGAAAATGAATAATTACATAAAGACTAGAATAGGGAGCCATAAAGCAGAAAGAATTTTATATGGTTCCATCTAGATAAGAAGACAAATCAGTCTTGATATCCTTAGAAAACATTAATATTGCTACAAACCATTAAAATTCCATTTTAGCATTGAACAATGGATACAAGTATAACTAAATAATCTGGCTTGGTAAATGATGGTGGGATAGAACATATTTATTTTTGTTTCCTACATAAAATTGACTTATATCTTGGAGGAGTCATGCTGATAATGGAAACTTTCATTGGAACAATTGTTGTACTGTGCAAAAGTGTGTGTGTGGGAGAAACCATAAATAAATCATGAAACAGAATTTCTACATTTCCAATAACTGATCTGCATATAAAAAGTAACTCTTCTCAGTGATAAATCTACATATTTTCACCATGACTCTCTTTCTTCTTTTTATAAAATTATAACAAAAATTGGCAAAGTTTCGGGATTTCATCATGTGGGCTAATCTTACTGGCGTTAGATGGTATCTCAAGGTAGTTTTGAAATTTGAAATTAAAAACACAATACCATTTATATTACCACTGCCCCCCACATAAAATATATAAACATATTTATAAGATCCATATGAAGAAAACTACAGAATAACTCCAAATGGATCATCTCATAAAGTACTAATATCCCAAATATACTCATAAAGCCCCTTAATACAGAACAGTAATAAAATATAATACTCAATTAAAAACGGACAAAAGATCTGAACTGACACCTAACCAAAGGTGAAATATACATGTTAAATAGGCATAGAAAAAGATGTCAAATGTATGTCATGAGTGAAATGCAAATTAAAATAACCATGAGATTATCTGTCAGGGTCCTGACCCAGGCGCAGGGTCTACTAAGACCTGTGGAACTGGCATGACACACTGAAGAAATATAAAGTTAGGAACAATGATGAAGAAAGAGACATGAGACACAGAATAGAATTTTCAAAGGTGAGAGCTCAGGGGACCACCACCCATTTGTGGGTTCTGGTGAGTGGCCCTGAGTCTCTGCTCCGCTCAGCTTTATTCAAATCTCCTTGCCCAGGTGGTAAGCTGAGGGAGGGAACAAAGACACCAGCAGTTTCTCTGAGTGAGCATATCAGCTCCTGTTGTTATTATTAACTCTAGGATTTGAGTAGTTTTGAGGAATCTGAAACTTGAGCCTTGTGTGGGGGAAGCCTCCTGTCTGGAGTCACACACACAGATTCCTAGGGAGATGTTAAACTCCACTAGTTCACTGTGGAGTAGAATGCCCCTGGCGTTAATCTCTTCTGAGGAATCAGTGGGACAGAGACATTTTCCTCTCATCACCACCACAGAGGATTTTCCTCTGTGATAAGGGATGTAAGCCCTCCTGCCCATATCTCGGGGCTCAAGCTGTTCCCTTAGTCTCTGCCCCAGCCAAATGCAAATCTCCACAATGGGTATCTGCTTTGACTATTTAGTGGGCAGGAAAGGACCTAGAAGATGTATCTTTTCTAGGTCTTGCCATAATCTCTTTTATGGCCTCTTTTATCTTCCTCAGAGTGTTCACAGACTCAGCAGGGGTATTTGTGTAAGCTGTATCCCCAACAGGACAGAGTTTCAGGAAAGGCCAGAAACTTGTTCGGATAAGAAATTTAGCAATGGCTGGCTTAAAGGTAAATTAGCTGATTTTTCTTTGTTCTGACTCCTTCAGCTTACTTTTTAATTTTCCCTTTTTCTGGGGGTGCCCTCCTCTGCCAAGAATGGGATCTTCGGTCTCCATTCTACCTGCAGTATCACCACACACCATTACAATGGTGGAAATTCAGGACACTGACAATACCAAATGCTGTGAGGATACGGAGCAATAGGCACTCATTCATTGCTAGTGGGAAGGCAAAATGGTACAGCTTCTTTGCAAGACAATTTGGCAGATTCTTACAGAACTAACTATAATAATGCAGCAATTGTACTCCTTGGTATTTTTCCAAATGAACTGAAAACTTAGGTCCACACAAGAACCTGCACACAAATGTTTACAGCAGCTTTAATGACAACTGCCCAAACTCGGACACAACCAAGTTGAACAGATTAAACAAACCATGGTGCATCTATACAATGAGATATTATTCAGCAATAAAAAGAAATGAACTATTAAACCACAAATAGCCATCAAGTTACCTTAAATCCATATTGCTAAGTGAAATAAGTCAAAGTGAAATAAGTCAATGTGAAAAGTCGGATGATTCCAACTATACAAACTACTGAAAAAGTGAAACTATGGAGACAGTAAAAATATCAGTGGTTGACAGGCACTTGGGTGTGAGGGAGGAACAGGAGGATGAACCAGGTGGAACACAGAGGTACTTTAGGGGAGGGAAACTATTTTGTATGATACTGTTATAGTGGAATACATGTCATTATACATTTGTCAAATCCACAAAATATACAAATGAAAGAATAAACCCTACATAAACTATCAATTTTAGTTAGCAATAATCTATCAATACTGCCTCATCAGTTACAACAAATATTTCATACTATTGCAAGAAGTCTTACTCCATTATGAATAGGGAAAACTGGGGCAGAGTGAAGGGGTATATGGGAACTCTGTATTTCCACTCATTTTCATGTAAACCTAAATGTATCTCAAAAACTCCCAAAGTACATTAATTTAAAAAATAAGAAAAAAATTAAATAAATAAAAATAAATAACCCTGGAAACAATCTAAATGTTTTTCAATGAAAGGCCATGTTACTTAAATAATGGTGGAGTCATACAACTCAATACTATGTAGTCACTGAGGGAAGTGATGCATTAGTAAAGAATCGCCTATTGAACGGATCATATTACACTGCAGAACTGCTCATATAAGACAATCCCTTACAAAATTACCCACAAGTCTGTATGCCTTTATTAACACAGAGTAATGTCTGGAAGAGCCTTCGGTGGCATCTTCGGGCAATGGTGAGAGAGGGCACATCCATCAGTGCCCTACTGAATCCCCAATACCCAGCCTGAACATTACAGGTGCTCAAAAGATGTTTTTAAAGTGAAAAATTGAAATCAGTTCCTTTGTGTTGTCTCCTATATTGTTTAACTTTTTAAAAATATAAAACTGATACGAAGCCAGCACATTGTACCCCACGATTGCACTAATGCACACAGCTATGATTTAATAAAAAAAATCCTAAAAAAAAAAATAAAAATATAAAACTGTATTATCATTATAGCGGAAGAAGGACTGGAAGCTATTTTCACTCTAGCAAAGTCAATCTATGTACTACAGGGCAAAAATCATGATTGGCTCCTGACACTGCTTGAAATTCATTGAATAACTACTCACTTCCCCATTTTTTCCTGATGAATGTAGGCCCAGTCCTCCATAGCTTTTCTTTTGAGAAGCACCTACAGAAATAATTGCCTATTACTTCTTCAGCACGTGAGGTTCAGCGGTGGCAGTATTCCATTTCAATCTTTCAAACGCCTTTTTTCAGATGAGAATAACCTTCTGAAATGGGAATGGCTAAAATGCTTCTTTTTATTTTTCTTCCAGAAGCATTGACAGAGTTGCTTTGCTTCTTTCCTGCCAATCTCCAGGTGATAGGGTAGATTTAGCTCTCCTTTTCCAAATGATGGCAGAAGTGTTGCCCTGGAAATAATAAACTCTTAGAATTAAAAAGTTGAGATTTGGATCACCACAAATATCAAATGTCTGTGGGTGAGTAAAAATGGAAAGTCACATTTCTTCCAGCACAAGCCTCTGAATTATGCTTGCTATTAGCATCTCCAGCAGACTGTGGTCAACCTCTAGTGGTATTAACACTGTTTAGCTTTGTGCTTCAGATTATCAAAAGAGAAACCTAAGATAACATCAATGTTGACTATAATTTTACCAATTTTATTTCTGAGTAGATATGACACTGTCAAATTCCTTCTAATTCGATTGGGGGAAAAATCACAATTCTAAATTCAAACACTTTAACACATGTGAAGAATGCTTTTGCTCTCACAAAGTTTAATATGGACATTTCTCCTGGAGTAGTGAATGCTCTGTGTTATGAAAACAGAGTTTTCTACTGATCTGAATGAAAGCAGAAAGCAAATAGTACTTACTGCTGAATCATAGGTAACGCTAGAGAACCCACAAAGTACTAACCCCTCCTGCCTCCACATAGTCACATCTACGGAGGTAAAAATGAGTGAATGGAACTACTCAGGTAATTCAGGTGAAAAATAAGCCACTTCCAGCCAACCAAACGCCATTCCTTGACCTCTTTCTTGCTTTGGTTTTTTGACTGTGCAAATGAAAAGCACTTTTTTTTTTTTTTTTTACTAAAAACAGATCAGAAACCTGTAGTATTCCAAACTGCAAGTTGGGAGTCTGGGCTCTGGTCTTTGTCTTTCCTCTGATGGCTGTTTATTTTTCATCTATTCTAAAGTTCCTTCTAGCTCTAACATTCTCAGAATTTATTATTACATAAAACTGAGGCTCCAAACTGGCACCTATAAGCCCAATCAACCCAACAGATATATTCTGTTTGGCCCACGCAAACAGATTGTTCTCAGAAATCATGGAATTAATTAACAACATTCGAAGTTCAGGGACTTCACACAAAAATCGAAATTTCTGGCTTTTCTTTCTTTTTAAATTAGAAGATCTAGAAATACTAAATGACAACTGGCTGGAGGTGGATAGAGGCTTGCACCTTCGTACAGGGCATGTACTCCCCAGTCGTCCACACTCTTCACTGCCTGTAATGTCTACACAGTCTTAGGCCAAACACCCATTGCCACTAGTTGTCAACTTGTGTTTTTGTTTCCCTTACCCTTGAAAGAGAGGAAAGTGAAAAATTTCTTGCATCCATATGGAAAGAAAGAGAATGAAAGACAGATTCAAAAAGCTGAATATGCCATCAAAAATGTGAGAAAGTAGGTTTTTTCACTTCCCTATAAAAATATGCTATGTGTGTAATATGCAAATAAGCATATCAGTGCTGAAAGAATACACCAAAAGATGTCATTTTGAAATAAACCTCAATAAATGCTGGTATAAGGGAAGATTTGTGATGAAAATTTAGTATCATGAGAAAGAGAACTACACCTTCAATAAGATTTTGTTTCTGAATGTGAACAAAATTGCTGCTATAACAATGAAATAATGAATTAAGTGAGAAAATTGCTGAACACTAAACATCCCTTTTAGGGATGGTGAGTTGATAAAAGTGTCTATTGAATGTAGCTGTAATTACATACCCTAAACACACAGAAGTAATCTTTTGTAAATAAAAGTGTAATCTGAAACATGGCTGTTCAGGGTATTGAAGAATTAGTGAAAAACTTTCAGGACAAGTTGTTCGAAAACATAAATCATTTGTGACATTTTTTATTATAGCTGATAGCAGGATTACAGGCTGTATTTATCTGTGATGTGACGAGAAATTTGACGTGATTGAAGAACCATTGGACATGGTGCTCATAAAGTAGACAACAGCAGGAAATTATTTAATATTTACTTTTGCATGTTGGAAAAGTTTTTAAAAGCTTTTTCTCCCCAGAAGCTTAGCATAACAAGAGCATCCAAACATGTGCACATCCTTCCATGGATGGTAATTTTGCAAATGTTATAAAATATGATATATTTATATTATCATATAATTTAGCATGTATATATTACATTATTTAACACTTAATAACAATACTTTATAGGAATCATTTATGTCAGTTCATTAAATCATTCACCATGAAAAGTTTGGCACTAAAAAGTTAAAAAAAGATAAAATAAAATAATGAGTGAGATATACTATGGCTTAAACCATAGCAATTCAATGCTTTGCTCAATGGACAGATGTACAATATGGTATTTAGCTATACTGTACTAGATAAAATCAGGCCAATGTACTAAAGATATTTTTTTAAGTGATGAATGCAATCAATTTTTCCCCATGATATAGGCAAAATTCTGATGGAGAAAAAGTGGATCAAAGACTTTGTGTTCCTGGGTGATGTTGTGACTCACCCAGATATTCTTCTATATAGATATTCACAAGTGGGACACAAATACAGGAACTTATTGATATGGATATCTGGAGTGAATAACTTGGCTCACTTTTCCATACTGAAATCATTCTCCAGAAATGAAAATGAATACCTGAACTCTAGTCCCAGAACTATTAAGTTGAAATCTTAATTCTTTCAAAATGTTACCTGATTTCAAAGTTTATAAAATAAGTTAATAAAGTTTAATTGATTATAATTATCAGGTGTGCTTCTGATTATGTGGAAGTTCCTTGTATCAGACCACATATCTCACTGAAAATAGAAAATTCTACAAGGCAGCTTGAAAGCATCAGAGGGAAATCAGAATAGCCTGGATTTGAGCAACCAACATGCCAGTATGAAGTAAAACACATTAATATGTGAGAAAGACCTTCCCTGCTGATTTTTCTCCTTGGGTCCTTTGCTGATTTGCAGCACAGGACACAGAGGCAGAAAGGCAAGCACCCTAGAGCTCCCAATAATCCCATCAAGTGATATTATCAGTTTTTCCCTCTTAGTTTTTAGTTATTTGGTCCTTGCTCTTGGAATAAATGGTAATTTTTAAAATCAAATGCTTTGCATTGTATATGAAACATTTTAGAGTCATCTTCATTCAGGAAGGATCTAATTTTTATCTGACTGCCAGTAAAAGTAAAAGCAAATCTCTGGCTAGATTTATCTTGAATGCAAATAAGGAAGAAATGTACACAGATGAAAATAATTCACCTCTGGGGATAGTGTGGTTCCTATAGTGACATGAAAATGTTCAGAAATTTTGACCAAGCACTTTGTGGAAGCATTTCAGAAACTATTCTCGTAATTGAGGTATAGTTGGATAATATGCTTTTATGATTTCCTTCCAAAACTGAGATTCTGTGAGTTTATTTTTGAGCAAATAAATTAATATCCTAAGTTGAGACAGAGTCCAATCCAAACATTCAAATTCAACTATAGAATTTATACTTCTGAAGTAACATGAAACAGACGATAAATACATGTAAATTTCTGTGGTTATCAATAATATAGCTCTTTGGAATGTTTCATGAAACAAATGGGAAAGGAACCTACATTTAATATAGCACATATTAAAAGTACCTTTAATCCTGAATCATGATAAAGCGAAGAAGACAGGGTGTTCTAAGCAAAGGCCAAAAAGTGAGTGAAAATATTGGGAATGAAGTGGTTCAGATGCAGAAATTACATGAAACCTAGAGGTCAACACAAGATCAGAGCCGGTGACCAAAGGCGGAAACAACCAGGAACTACTGCCAAAAGCTCACGGTCAAATCAGGTGATGCACAGGAGAGCCAGCAGAAATCAAACCCAGATGCACCCTTGGGACATTTGTAAAAATAATCCCTCAAATCACTTCTGTGTTTTGTGGTTTGGATAAAAATCACAGGCTGGGAAAGGCTCTGAGTAGAGTTGCTGAGTCATAGGGTTTATGCATTGTTCTTGCCTTTACATCAAGTAGCCCACAGATCATCCTTATAGCATAAGGTAATGGCCCAAAGTCATCCAAAATGATTTTCTGATTTACATTTCTCAGCACTGTATAAGAAGTTTGATCCCAATACTTACCTGTAGTTGTTATTGCCAGACAAGGTACCAGAATCAAGGTATCAAACTTTAAAATGATCATAGCCTGTCTCAATTAAGAAACTTGTTCATGTTCACATCATGGCAGAACCAACAGAACCTCCCCAGGGTACAGGTGCACTAGCAGCTGGCAGCAGCACCATGGCTTATACCAGGTAGATCCCTGCACTAATGAAGTTATATTGTCCATGTTTCTGAAGCCACTGTGCAGCTGCTTCCAGGGTCATGTTATGGGGCAGGTAGAACACCAACCACTTAGCATGAACTTGTGCCTTCCAAATTTACAAGAAGATAATTTTCTTACTTGAAATTTGTATTACATATGTCACATACACATATCCAATTTCACATGATTGTATACAGGTGAAGGTCTTTCCTCCCCTGCCCTCTCTTTTGTTTTCTCCTTTCCACTTCTGTCACCTGCCTCTATCCCTGCACCCCTTCTACATCAGGTGACCTAGTGAGCTACTTAGTTCCTCATGCTAATATTAGTTACAAAACAAATATACACACAGACACAGAGGGTTATTCTGTCTTTGTTTCTTAAAAGGGCCCCTAAATATACTTTCTTGCCTTCTTGCTTAGTCACAGAAATCCCTCCAAGTCATCTGGCAGAGTTGCAATCCATTTTCTTCAAAGGCTGCATGACATTCCATGATGTGGAAGCTCCACGATTATCATGTACCCATTACTCTCCTGTTGAATACCATTCATTTCATTCCAATGACACATGGTCATAAATATCATTATCTTTATGTACTGATGCATTTGTTTCTATGAGACCAATTTCTAGGAGTAAGGCAAAAGAGTATATGTATAATAGATGTCGCTGAATTGATTTCCAAAAGGGCTGTAATAGTTCACAAATAAAAGAAGAAACACCATAATACTATTAATATAAAACTGAGTACATTTCGGATTAAATACAAAATTTATGTAATTGTTTGGAAGATATATAAGACTTTAACAAGACACAAGACTTTCAGCCTGTGTTTTGGCCATCCACACCCCAAAGGGGATTTGCAACTGGTGTGCCGTGAGAGGATGTTAGCTGTGTTGCGAAAAATTTTAAAGTTCTTTAATGAGATTATTTTCAAAAGAAGTTCAAAGCACAATAAGTATGTTCTTTTTTTTTTTTTTTACTTTGTTTGACCAACATAATTTAAGTGTGCAACAGAAGTTTAGCCATAGGTGCCAGGAGATTTAAAAAAAAAAAAAGGTTGAAAAGCTAGGGTCTCAGCTTTCTTTTCTCTGCCAAGTTTGAAAGGGCCTCAGTTACATGACAGAAATAGTAAGTAGCCTGTAGAAACAGCCTGGGACTCTTGTTTGGTACAGTGTGCAGTAACAGAATTTGGTACAGAACCATTCCAAGGATAAAGTAACTTCCCTCCCTGAAGCTAGAGACATGTTATCCCTGCCCATAATTATATTTTCCTTTCATTTTCACAAAAGAAAAAATATCAAGCCATGTAGCACTGGAGATCCCTCAGATTCTCCTCAGTATGACAGTGGGGAACCTGTCTTAGGGGTAACTTTAAGAGGTTGGCTGGTGGGAAAGGAAGCCAAAGGTCTCAGGGCTCTTGGTGCAACTCCATAAGGTAGAGGCCTTGAGTTACACGCCCTAGAGCTACAGACACAGCCACAGTGGCAGGAGACATTTGATCAGTAGATGAAACCTCTAACCAGAGGCAAATCTCTCTCAATTTATTATGACATAACAGGATTTTCCTATTGGGGTTGGAGCTTCCTCTACCCCAGTGTTTTTATTTTTTTATTCCAGTGTTTGTCAACCTTTTTTATCACACAGCACACTGGAACCTATAAACTTTCAGAGGACACTTAAATTATGTTTATCAAAAGAAAAAAATAAAAAATTTAATTAATGATCTTTAAAAATTTTCGCTCCACACCTAAGATCCTCTCATGGCACACGGGTTGAAAATCACTGCTTTACCCAGATTAGAGTCCAAGACATACCTGAGAAGGGAAGAGACGACTCGAATATGTCACGCTGAAACCTGCTGTCACGCTGAAACCTGAAACTGCTCTTCTTGAAAGCTTCTGAGACCAAACATCATTTTCACAATGGCTTTATTTTGGCATTTAAGTAAAGCTTTAAAAGCAACTAAGTGTGGGGATTGATTACTACTATTTATTCAGATTATTTTCTTTGGCTATTCGAAGGCATACAGCAATTCCTTTTCCTTGGCAAAACCTTTAATATTAAAGAGGCTTCAAGTATAAATAAAAGTAATCGAAGTTTTAAAGAATTTATGAATTCTGATGAATCCTACTGCATTTTATAGTCTTGAAAACTTTGGAGGAAAAAAAATTATGTTTATCTCATGTTTAAAAATTAAAAATACAAAAAAATGAATGTAGGTCCTGTTTTAGGAATTCAAATATAGTTTTCTTGAAGTAGAAAGTGATGGTGGCCTCTGACAGAGGGAAGGTATCACGTTCTCTGAATTCTCCATCTGAAAAGCTTTGATAGTTTAATATTTTAAATCAATACTGTCATTCTTTTCTCTTGATAGTATAAATGAGAACATGAAAAACCTCTTGGAATTTTAGTACTCAAATTTTGCTATACATGTCAAATATTAATTTGGTGAAATCCATGAAGAACTATTCCCAATAGCTATCATACCATTTTCATCTTTTAAACACATATCTTTTTAATTAGGCTAAAGTGGATGTATATCTGAAAGGCCCACAAAGAATGTAACGTCATTTTTTTAATCTGGAGGAGCTGATTTTATTGGCATGTTTTAAAATCAGATAGAATGATAATGATGAGATACAGGCTAATATTAACTCAGCAGAACACTGGAAATGCACAGCTGTATCAGTAACCATTCTTGGAGATGGAACGCTAATTCTACAGGACAGATCAATTCCAGTTTGATTGCCATTGTTATTCCAGAACCACGAAGCAATAAATACAGAGCGTTTTCTAAAGAGAAGACACAAATTCTTATTTGCTTAGACTATTGACAAAGTGTTGAAAAAAAATTGCACAGACTATGGTACATCCCAGAGCAATCGTAATGTCATATTATCATTCTTGTTCCAAAATGCAAACTAGGTATTTTATTTACAGCAGGTGTTCTTTCAGTCAGCACACGTACACAGTGATAATTTATGACCAGCAAAGCAGTTAGACTTTCTGACACTGCCTTATCTAAACTGGTAAAAACATTTTGATGCTAATTTGGTGAGACAAGAAAACGAAAGAGAATTCATTTTGGCTTTTTAAATCCTGTCACTGATGTCCATGCCTTATGGCTCAGATAAACTATTCAGATGTCTCTTTCTAATCATCTTTCTTGAATTAATCTTTCAGCTGGTGGATCACCCCTCTGAATTCAATGATCACGTAAAGACAGATGGAAGCAGGGGTTGAAAGGATCCATAATTGCACTGTTGTGACAGACAAATATTAGGATAACAGCACATAACTTTGAAAACTATTTATTTAATCAGGTTTGGGGACTAGTCAAGATGGCAAAATAGGATCACACTTTGATGTACATCCTCCTCTCTTAACATATGCCAATGACAGATTAAAAATAGAAATAGAAGTAACTGTAGTTATCTTACAAATGAAGACAGAGCTGTGAATCAGAATTGGAACAAAATACAAAGTCAGGGAAGGGCGTCAGCCTTGGGCCCTTTAGCTTCCAGCATGGAGGCAGTGTCACACAAGGAGACAGAGATGGAGGGTGCTCCACAGCTCAAGGCAGGCAGGCAGAGGAGCCAGCCTGGTGAAGGAAGTGGAAAAAACACGCTGCTCACTACTTGGCCCCAGCTTCTAGGAGGTTGCAGCTATAGGGAAAATGGAGGGAGCAGACTCAGCTTGGTGACCAGGAACATGGCAGCCCCTTCCACGACACCCTCGTGTGCAGTGATTGGCTCACTGACAATATCATGGGACAGAAGGTCACATCACCTATGAAGATCTTGTTCTCATCCTTATCCAGGGCTCGGTGGACACAGCACAAAATAAGGAAGGCAAAGCAAACATACTGGGGAAAGAGAAACAACAGTCACAACAAAATGAGCCTGTGAACAAAAGCTACAAAAAATGCAAATGCATCTAATGCTAAGAAAGATAGCCAACAAAATCTGTAGAACGTACTGTAAATGGATTAATTTGTGAACCAGACTAACAAAGATTTTAAAATAAGAATATTCAGGATACTCATAAACATAAATCAAGACATAGTCATTAAAACAATACCCCAAGACATTATGGAAAAATAAGCAAACATAAAAAAAATATACATGTAGAAGAGATCTAATTGGAATTTCTGGAAATAAAAAACTTGGCCGTTTGAATAAATAAGAAAAGTCCAGATGAGATTAACTCTGGATTGGACTGTGCAATGCAGAACAGAAAGAAAAAGAAGTTAAAGATAAAGAATAAACAACATGGAAAACAGATGATGAGTAGAAAAAATACTAGAAGAGGTAACAGCAGGAAAAATACAGTACAGAGGGTAGCAAAAACATATACACATTTTAAAGAAAAACACTGTATTAAAATTGTAATACTTGGGTGGCGGCTGTGGCTCAAAGGAGTAGGGCGCTGGCCCCATATACCAGAGGAGGCAGGTTCAAACCCAGACCTGGCCAAAAACTGCCAAAAAAAAAAATTGTAATACTCAATATATACCAAAAAGAAAAGATGAATGCAAGTCATGTTGAGGACCTCTCATAATTGCAGAAGTCCAACGTGACTTGAGTATTACAAATTTAATACAGTTTTTTCCTCTTATCCTAAAATGTGTATACATTTTGGCACCCAGGACTAAATCCTACAAAAGACATGAAGGGCCTTTTTGTAGTAAATTGTGATAGGTTGTCAAGGAATGTACAAGAATCCTTGAATATATGCAGAGATAAAGCATATTCATGGAAAAGAAAATTTAATATCATAAATATCAGTTCTCCCCAAATTACTCTATTAACATAATAATTAATTATATGTTTTAATATAACATATAATTCCTACAATTTTTATTTTATAGCTGAACACGTTCTTCCTGAAATTCATGTGTTAGAACAAAGATCCAAGAATAGGCAAGATAATAATAAGGAAAAAAGAATGGGAGAAATTTCTCTGCCAGATCTCAAAGCCCATGATAAAGCTGTAATAACAAACACGGGGTGGTGTTGGTACAGGAATAAACAGAATGCAGCAGAGTGGAGCATTCAGAAAGAAACTGCACGTATGTAAACACAACGTGGTGGTGGAAGACTGTAGATGGCCATGTGCAAAGACAGGCTATGAAATAAGTTCCTGGGCTACCAATTATCTCTATAGCAAAAATAAAATGGGACCTCTGCCTCGTGCTACCCATAAAAAGAGGTCGATTGGATACAGGAGAAACAAAATTATAATGTGAAAAGTGAAACTTTCAACCTTACAGAAAAATACATTGGAAAAAAATACATGGATAAGGAAGAATTTCTAAAGAAACAAAAAAGCAGAAAAGATAAAGGAAAAGAACTATAAGTATAATGAAAATTAAATTAAATGAAAAAAACTCAACCTGAAAAAGACAACATGAGTTAGTTTAAAATAAAATATACTTGTTATTCATATAACCAACAAAGGATGAGTAACCAGAACACATCAAGAAGCCTAAAATAGACAGGGAAAAGATAAAACCAAAATAGAGACATGGGAAATGCATAAACTGGGAATTTATAGAGGAAATCCAATTCCCTGAAAATATGTATGAAAGAGGCATTCACACAGATGAATCATCAGGAAATGAAAATTAAAACAAGAAGATACCATTTACATCGCTCAGTTGGCAAAAACAGAAAAGTCTGACAATCACGACTATTGGTTAGGGTTGGTTACAAGATGTTTATACAGTACTGGGGAATATAAATTGGAAAATCACTTTGAATGACACTTGGCCAATGCCTATGACGTAAGCATGACCTATGTCATACTTGACATACGGTAAGAACTATGCACAATCCCTGCAACCCAGCAATTCTACTCATCAAACCACAGAACACAGAAATGATTTCAGGGATTATTTTTCAAATTTCCAAAGGATAATTTATAACTGTTCTAAATGCACTGGCAGGTGAGAGCTACACATACATACAGTGGGTGACATGAGCATAAGAGCTTAATTGTCTATGGAAAAGATTCATATCTGTTAAATCTCCATGGTTGAAACAGGGGTGTTTGTTATTTTTCCTATATTTTTCTGCATTTCAAAAAAACTGATACCATCACATATTTCTCAGGATGGCCACCAAAAAAACAAAACAAAAAAATAACATTCGCTAGGGAGGACGTGGGACTCCTGTGCACCATTCCTGGGAATGTAAAATGGTATAGCCACTGTAAAGAATAGTATGGTGATTCTTCAAAAAGTTTAAAACAGAACTACCAAATGATCAAGAAATCCCATTTCTGGTTATATATCCCAAGAAATTGAAAGCAGGAACTTAAGAAGATATCTGTACACCCATGGTCATAAGAGCATTATTCAAAATAGCCAAGAAGTGGAAGCAACCTAAGTGGAAGGAAAACCTCAACAGATAATCAGATAAGCAAAATGTGATCAATACACGCAAAGGAATACTTTTCAATCTTGAAAAGAAAAGAACACATGTTACACCAGTGACACACTGTGACACAGATAAACCTTGAAGACATTATGCTAAGGAAAATGAGCAAGACTCCAAAGAACAAACACTGATTCCACTCACGTGAGGTCGTAGGAGTAGCCAAAATCATAAATATGGAGTAGAATGGTGGTTGTCAGTGACTGCGTAAGGGGGAAATGGAGAGTTAGTGTTTGAGGGCACAGAATTTCAGTTTTGCAAGATGAATAGAGTTATAGAGATGAATGGTGATGGCTGCACAATATCATTAATATATTTAATGCCATTGAGTTGCACACTTAAACATGGTTAAAACAGCAAATTTGACATTATACATATTATACCACAATGAAAACAACTGGATTAAGGCCAGACTCGTGCCTGTAACCCCAAAACTTTGGGAGGCTGAGGCAAGAGAATCACTTGAGGCCTAGAGTTCAAGACAAGGCTGAGCAACATAGCTAGACTGTGTCTCTACCAAAAAAAAAGAAAAAAAAATTAGCTAAGTGTAGTGGCTTGTGCCTCTAGTCCCAGCTACTCAGGAGGCAGAGGCAGGAGAATCACTTAAGACCAGGAATTTGAGACTGCAGTGAGCTATGATGATACCACTGTACTCCAGCCTGGGCAACAAGAGTGAGACTCTGTCTTTAAAAAAATAAAAAAAAAATCAGAATAACAAAAGCTCATATTTTGAAATAAAGCGCAAGGTGAAATAAACTAGTAAAATGTAAGCCTACGCATTTTTCTGGATTTGAAAAATATGCAGTAGCTTAGGCCTGTGTCATCTCGCCTTGATCATGCTGACAGCCTCTGTGGTTCAGCCTCGCACCTCTGCAATCCACCCCGTCTTGTGTTGCCAAGAGTGATCTATCTATTTATTTATTTATTTGCTTATTTATTTATTTTTTATTAAATCATAAACACATAGATCATGTATACATTAATGCAGTTATGGGGTACAATGTGCTGATTTCATATAGAATTAGGAGTGTTTGCATCACACTGGTTAATATATACCTCGTCTCATTTACTTAATTATTGTGTTAAGACATTTATACTCTGAGTGATCGCTTTAAAACTTAAACCTCATCACATCTGTTACCCTTCAAAGGCCCCTTATCAGGTTTCACAGCAAGAGATAGGCTTTCTCTGAGACATGGAAATTCATTTCCAGCCTCGTTGCCGGGTTTCCTCCCATCATTCGGTGCTTCCAAAATACCAATTTCTTTCCATTTCTTAACTACAATGCACTAGTTTTTGCTGCTGTGTTTGTTTAGGATCTTTCCTCTCATGCAATGCTCTTCCAACAGCAACTCTGGCCTCACCTCTACCAGATGGGTGGGAGCTGGGCTGGGTGCCCTTCCTTTGACCCCTGGAGGGCTTTTGACAGCTATCACTATCTTTCTACATGAATCCAGAGGATGGTGATCTATTGACCTGTTGGCTATAGGAGCTCTTAACAGCTAATTAGTGCCTGGCCCATGGTTCTTAGCTGAGCTGAATGGCATGTTCTGTCTTTACCACTATATTCCCCTTCCTAACTGGCTGGCACCTCATCCCACTGTAAGAGAAGAGAAGGCACACTCAGCGAGCAGCACCCACTCTTCTAGCAGCTTCTGCACTGCACAGTGACCACAGAAAGATCATCAAAGTATGTAGGAATAGGATTTCTGTGGCTAGAGGCTGCAAATGATCCCTTTCCAATATTCTGCTTATTGGTCTAAAACATAAATTTATAACATCAATGCAATCTCCCTGGCGTTAATCCTGGATGAAAATACATGTTTGAAATGCCTTGTTTGCCCTCCCCCGAACTCCAGGGCATCCAGCTATTGCTCTCCTATGTTGCAAATGACCGTCCCAGGTCTTTATGCTCTCTAAACTTAAGTCATAGCATGCTGGTACCAGATGTAATGTAGGCAGCCTGGTCCTGGCCTCAGAGATAATGCACCAGATTGGGTTTGAAAATAAATGATTGGAATTTCAAGTAGATTATGGGAAATGTGGCAATGTTTGCTTTTTTTTTTCTTTTAGGAGAATCATAAGTTTTCTTTTTTCTCTTTTTAAAATATTTTATTTTTTAAATTGGCATACTAATTTTATGTATTTATGGAGTAAGTAGTAATGTTTCCAAGAGTAGAGGGAGCCAATGAGGGTAATTAGCATATCCATCACCTCATGCTTACCATTTCCTTGTGCTGGGAACATTCAATTATCTCCCAGCTATTTGAAACTGTATGTTATGATTATCTACAGTCCTCCTAAAGCCCTATAGCACACCAGAACTTAGTCCTCCTATCTAGCTGAAATTTTGAATCCTTTAACAAATCTCTCCTTATGTCCTCTTGCCTCTCCTTTCCCAGCCTACAACATTCTCTGTTCTACTTTTTATTTCTACAGGATCAACTTTTTTTAGCTTGTACATGTGAACACACAGTGAACAAAGAGGTTTCATGTCCTGAACTGAGCATACACTGATTATTCTGTACACCTAGTAATTTGGGCCCTTTCTAAAACATGTCCTCAGTAAATCCTAAGCAAAAAGTCTCAGAAAATGTGATGGAAATATTTAAGACCTAGATGAAATTTTAGGGTGTACACACAAACTGAAATTACTCAATTTGAATGATTTACTACTCAATAAATTTTGCCCAAGTGCCATCAATGTTGCAATAAAATATTTCAGCAGGAAGTAAAATTTCAAGATTTATGGCATCTTTATGGACTTCTATGCTGTTCTCTTCCAAGCTTTATTCACCACTTGGGAAATGACAGCATTATACTCACCACATCACTTACAAATATTTTTTTACACACACTGTACAAAGTCTTATTGTAGAAAGAACTGGAGATTTTACAACAGTGGAAAGGGTATAGAAATTGATGATTATATAATTTCAGAATCACTACCAGCTAGTACCCAATCATCTCTATTCAAAATAACAGGCAAGACAGTTGTAGAAAATGTGCACTTTTTCTGCCTGTGTCTGATTACAAGGGGGTCATGAGCTAGGGAGTGGTGAGGTGATAGTTTGCTCCATATCCCAAGATCTCCAGAGATCAGGTTAGGAGGTTTGGGTATTCTGCGCTGGCCTCATCCAGCCCCACATGGCTTCTTAGACACAGAAACCCAGTCATCACATACACCCCAGCCCATGTTTTGCGCTTAGGTGTTTCTCCTTCAAACCCTGCAACAGTGCTTCCAAGAGCATAAAGCACACAGGCCCACACCGAGCTGCCAGGATGCCAGCATCTCAGTAACGTGGAACCCAGCGAGACGAGCTTTGGGGTCTGCTTTAGTTCTCATGTCTACTGGAAAAACTGCTTCTCATCTTTGTTACCTTGTTGCAGGAAGACAAGGCCCAATGGAGAGAAAGAGCACCTAAACACCACGTTTATAAGAGGAAGGACTTTATTCACCAGCTGGGAGCTTACAGCATAGAAGAATTCCAAATGGCTACGCTCCCCGTCTAGCTTGATCTTTCCCTTTTTATTGATAGTCAAGAAGTTCCACCCCACAGGTACCCTTCTCATTGGCCAGTTTGAATCAAG